>LPNX010713167.1:1068052-1087925 GCA_001517045.1 Pseudotsuga menziesii
TCAAAAAACAGTTTGTCTTTTGAAGAGCCCATTGCCTTTCCTTTTCTTTTTCAGAAGAAAAAATACCAGCCTTTGTTATTCAAATAGAATCAAAAGACATCTTTTACATGAGTCATCTATGAGATTGATAATACTGTTTCATAACAGCATTGCATCATAGAGATATGAAATACAAAACATGACTGATAAATCTAAAAAAAGAAACATCAAATAAAGTCTGATCGTTGCAGACTTTCCTCATCATCCCTGAATGAAATCAGGTTAGAAAACTGTAATCCAATGAGAATATGGAGAGTGATCGACAAAAACATACTATCATGAGCAAAACAAACTGGCAAGGATGTCTCAATGCAAATCATGAAGAAGAACATCACTGCAGAAATCATAAAGAGCTGAAAAATGTATCAGCAAAACTAAAATAGAGCAATATGGCCTTTATGGATGACTGATCCATCCAAAAATTCAGTATAATAGCCATGACCCATATCCAAAATTATTTCCTCCTTTGAGAGACCATCTGTCAACGAGTTATGCTCACGATAAATGTGTTTGAAGATCACTTGAGGGGAAGCAAGAAGCATATTTTTGATATCTCTACTCCAGTGCATCAGATCTGGAACATCAAGTGCAGATAATATGTTGAGCCAAGATATTATGACCAAAGAATCTCCATAGATCAATTTGATGGGTAATCCCATCAACGAACTAACTCGAAGAGTATCCCAAACAGCCAGCAGTTCTGCTCTCGTGTTGGTGCTCCGACCACATCCCAAAGAAAAGCTGAAGTAATGAGATTCATTTAAGAAAATCAAGAAACCAGCACCTCCTATATTTCTGGTAGATGCTCCATCAAAGAAACCACAAGGGAAGAGCAAATTAGGCTTAGTGCCAATAACCCGAACCTTTTGAGTTTTTAAAGGAGCAGGATAGGTAATAAGGAGAAGATCAATCCTGGAGATGAGGGCATGGGAGACAGGTTGCTTATCCTCAAAAAGACACTGGTTTCGAAGGAGCCAGATGCCCCAGAAAAGAAAAAGAGGCAGAAATATGAAGGAAGCTGAATGAAGAGGAGAGTTAAACCACTGAACCACGAGGAAAGAGACAGAATAGTCCTTAGGAAAGGAAAACCCAAACTTGGCCGCGTAATGAACAAATATACCAACGCTGAAAGGGAAAGACAGAAAGAGATGTGGGATATCCTCGTAACTCTTTTTACATAGAAAACTTCTACTCGACCCCTGAAAACCCTTATGTTGCAGATGATCCCAAGTTAATATACGATCATGTGCTAAGAGCCAATTAAAACAAATAATTTTCAAGCGAATGCGAAGGGCCCAAAGGAAATTCAGAGCGAGATCTAGTTGTTCACATCCTTTTGCATAAAGAATACAATCATATCCAACTGAAGCTGTTAAAGACCCGGCATAATTGTTAAAAGACCAAAGGAAAGTATCTTGCCGATCGGTAAGACATATTCTACCAAATTCCAGACCTCTTATGTAATTTTCCCATAAATATTTCCATTCACCTGTCAAATCTAGCTCCTCTGTCGTAAACCAAAATCCAGAATGTGAGGAGGTATAATGCCAAGCATCCGCCAGGGAGCAAATTCCATAATCCTCTAAATATTCTCTCAGCATTCCTGGAAGAATGAAGGAAGAGCCCAAACCCACAATCGGGTCCGCTCCAATACGAATCGAGGAACCATCACCTGCATGCCAAATGAGTCCTTTCCCAATCCACAGAAGGGCTTCCATAAAGCCTCTCCAAATAGTCGAGGCGTTCTAGTTTTTGAAATTTTTTCCCCTCAGCCAGGAAGATAAAGGCCTGTTTTTCAGATATTTAGTCGAGATGAGGACATTCCAAATGCCACTACTATTTATGGCCAGCCAAAAACATTTCATTCTAAGAGAAAGACTGAAGCTGGGCAAATGTTTTATCCCCCATCCACCAAGGGAAGTCGGACGAGCCAAAAGCTGCCAGTTAGCTAGATGAAACTTTTTATATTTTGAAGTAGTGCCCCAAAGGAAAGAGAAAATAAGTTTTCTGAGCTTGTCCAAGATGGTTGCAGGAATGGGAACAAGGGACAACCAGAAAACGAGAATACTTGAAAGAACAGATCTGATGAGAACCAGGCGCTCGCCTAAAGACAGAAACCTGTTTGTCTAGTGAGAAATCCTTTTCTCAAATTTATTAACCAGCCAATGCCAATCTTTAATCAGATATCCTGTTGGCTTGAGGAAATATCCAAGATAAACAAATCCTTTATTAAGATGATCAAAATTATATGGTAAAATGCCATAAATTCTTCGAAGCAGGGCCTCATCCAGATCATTGTGAAGAAAACATGATTTATTTGAATTGATACACATGCCTGAAGCCTCACAGAAAGTATCAAGAATTTCCTTAAAAGCCAACCAATCATCATATGAACCCATGCCAAATAAAAGCACATCATCTACAAAAAGTAAATGAGTGAGAAAGAGCTGAGGCGAAATCTTGATACCCTTTAACTTGCCATTCCTTCTGGCTTCTGCAATCAAGAGGCTGAGGCATTCAATGACCAAAATGAACAACAGAGGGGACAAAGGACAACCCTTTCTAATACCACGAGTGGCAGGGAAGAAGGTAGAAGGGGAGCCATTGACTAGGAAAGCAAAATTTGCTGAAGATATACAGCCCATAATCCAATTAACCCCAACAAGAGGAATCTCGATCTGGATGAGAATAAGACGGACAAAAGTCCAGTTTACTCTATCAAAGGCCTTCGATAAGTCCAATTTGAGGATGAGAGCATAACTTTTACGAACTTTTATAGTATGAAGGGCCTCCTGAGCTATGGCAATGGGCTCAAGGATTTGTCGATTATTTAGAAATCCAAACTGCTGATAAGAAATGGAGAAATCAAGGAAGGGCTTGAGTCTTAAGGCTGCAATTTTTGAGATAAGTTTGTAACAGAGATTACAAAGAGAAATAGGACGAAAATCCGCAAAAGTAACTGGCAAATCCAATTTGGGAATGAAGGCTAGAAAGGTGGAATTAATAGCAGGGGCTACTCTACCTAGGACTCTGGAAGATTCTACTAGTTTAACAAGAAGGGGACCCAGGAGATCGAGAAAGGTCAAATAGAATTCCATAGGCCATCCATCGGGGCCTAGAGCCTTAACCTTTTTAAAAGTTTTAAGTGCCTTTTCAACCTCCAAAATAGTTACCGGCCTGGTAAAAGACTTTGCCTCAGACTCACTGATAAAGGAGGGGAAGAGGTGAAGAATCTTAACCTTTCCTTTTCTTATATACGAAGATAGGTGCTTTCAGTATACAAATTTGACCTAAAAAAACAAAAAAAAACTTACATTTAGAAAAAGTCGTGTTATAAACTCCTAACTAGGTGAAGAGAAAAACTTCCATTTTAGAAAAAAATAAAAATAAAGTCAGTAATAAACTCAGCAATAAAATTCCATATGTAATAAAGTTATAAAATTTCCATTTTAGAGAAAGCTGTGTTATAAACTCGGTGGAGTGTTCCCTAAAGATGAACACGGTCCATGCAATCATTATGCCAGAAAGACTCCTAGACCTTATAGATATACGAGTTCCACTTGGGGCGTGTAATTAAACTATTTGAAAGTTCAGCGGACTTGTACTTAACATCTTGATACGTACAAAGGCATTAATTTTATTAGGTTTGCAGATGAATAGTCCTAAATTTATATACACCCCTTTGTTGCATTTGCATATGAAAGTATGAAGCCCACAACTTGGTTAGAAAGAAACAATATTGTGTTAACAGTCAGATCCCAATTCGGATTCGTACAATAGGTTGCTTATATATATATAAATATTTAGGTTCTTTAAAGGTGGAGTAAAAATAATTTTTTGAAATCATATATATAATTTGAAAAATGATAAAAATAATTTTTAAAATAAGTTCTATATTTCAATCAAACACTTTTATAAATTTTTAAAGAATAAAAATAATATCACAACTATAAAGTAGAGAATTACATTACAAAATTAAATATTAAAGATACCTCAAATTCTCAAAATAGAGACGGTGTTTTATAATAAACATTATATAACATTTGTTAATTTTAAAAATAATATAAAAAAAGTATAAGCAAAAGCAATACAAATGAGTGGAATCAGACATCATAGTTGTTTAGTACTTATATCTTATACAAATTGTAGTTATAAGATAAATTAGTAGCTAAGTTGCATATCCTATGTTTTTTTTGAAAAAAAAAAATATTTGGTGTACATAACTTAAAAGTTAGAATAATTATCAAACATGAGCAACACTTAGAGTCAAGAGGGGGTTGAGGGTGGGAGCCAACTACAGGGACTTATGGCTGATTTGAGGGAATCCACTTGATTCCCTACAGGGTATGTGCATCAATGTGTAGTGTGGCATCTGCAATAATAATACAATCACAAAAACATGAAGTTAAGTTTTATAATGTAGTTTTTAAAAATTAATTAAGCCCTAGTATTAAATTATATATCCAATGTACTTTTCAACACATTAAGTTTTATAATATATATTTATTTTATATTTATTAAAAAAAATAAAAAAAATTTATGAATACATAATTTGTAAATATGTGGTGAATCTTACTAATTCTTAAATTTTTGAGGGTTTCGCAATATTTTGTAAAAATATTCAAACCTATAAGGATTTTATACAATTTCTAAACAATTTGGAGATGTTTAAAGTTAAAAAAATATCTTATGGAATTTGAGGGCAATCATTTTGAAAAAAAATGGAAATCCAACAATCTTTTTTTTTTTTAAAACATGGAAAATTAGTTATTTGGTTAAATTCTGTAAAGGATTGGATTGAGGCTCTCTTCCATCTTTATGTAAAGTCAAATAGATTAAATTACCTTAACATGCATTAGTTTTAATTTAACATAAAATTTATTTTCAACATATGCACATTTGATTTAAATGATGTTATATATTATAGAGAGACATCATTTCAAATAATTTTCTATTTTATTGTTTTCTTTGATATTAATTTGTTATATAACCAATTTATATAAGTAGGAAAATTAAGTACATTTATAAATAGTTTGAACCTAATTAAATATATTTATATTAATATTTTGAAAATAATTTTTTTTTAAAATATTATTTATGATGAATTTTTTATACATTTATATTTATATTTTAAAATTATTTTTATAGTTTTAAAATATTTTTTAATTGAAAAAAAATATTATATGACAAATTTCTATGGGTGGTAATCAAATTTATATATTAATTATTTTGAAGTTAATCAAATATATTTAAATTAATTTTTTAAAATTTAATTTAAAAAAAACACAATATTGTATTAAAAAAATAATAAATATTGTGTTTATTATTATTTTTTTGTATCAAAAGGAGTGAGATACTCTATGGAGGAGATGTTGTCATGTAAGTTAACTTAATGTAACCTAAAGTTACATTATCAAAAATAAAAACTTTTAATAAAATTTATGTTGTCTTATAAGATAAAAAAAAATTATGAAGTTAATAATTAAAAAAAATCATATTGGCTTATAAAATTAAAAAAAAAAATTAACTCCAAATCTATCAAGCAAGAGAATGATATAAAATAAAATAAAAAAATTACACCTCACATAATTGGATCCCTTTTCAATGCTTCATAAATAGAGATTTAAAATGAATCTATACCAATGTTAATAAATCATTGCATAGTAATATAAATAAAAACTAAACCTTATTTTTTCTTTATTTTTCTAAATCATTGTGTAATAATATAGTTAAAAAAAATATAATATTTTATTAATTATAAATAATAAACATATTTGCCAAAAATAATGTTAAATAAAAATTTAATAATAAAAATTGTAGTTTTTATCAATAAATTTAAATAGAACTTAAAATTACAAACTATAAATATACCATAAATTTATAACATGAAAAATATGAGCTTATTCAATAATTAATTATGTATGTTGTAAAAAAATGAAATAAAAAATATGAGCTTATTGAATAATTAATTATGTAAGTTATAAAAAGAAAAGTTTCCCCTTAATATTATAAATTAAGGTAAGCAAATAATCACATTTAATTATCTAATTGTTCCATTGGAAACGAAAAAATATTTTTTATATACATATTGGAGACAAAAAAACAATATATCTAAAAAAATACTTAAAATTGAAATAATTTCCTTAAATTTAATGAACATTATGTTATATGAAAAAAAAATACATTCTAAATTAACATATTGGTATGAATAACACTAGCCCATAAGCATGGGAAACAATACCCACTTACACAATTTATTGAACATTTACATCATAGTGCAAATCAAAAGTGCCATCAACAAAACTTGAGAGTACCCTGACTTCCTTACCCCAATTCATATACATATATGCTTTGATAACCATGAATAGTTTGTTGTACTATCATTAGCTTGTGGTATTAAGGGTACGTAGGGGCAAGGATTTCAGGGGTATAATATATAGGAGATGTCTAAAAATTTGATGATTTGAATGAGATAGTTATTTTTAGTTGGAATTCATTATTTTTTTCAAAATAAGAAATTTAGCTATATTTTATTGGGATTTTGATGGTACAAATGGATTCAGGACCTTAAACAACTCTCAACCACTTAAACTAACCCAACGAGCTTAAATTACGTGTAATATATATATAACAACAATATTTTATTTTAGTTTTTGGTTTCTTTTAAATTATTTATTTATTTGATTATTCTCTCCAAACCAAATAAAATAAATCAAATCTTATAGATGAACCAATCATAAAATAAGAATTTAATTTTTATTTTTCAAAATATTTAGTTTAATAAATTGTTTTTTAAAGAATTTAGCAAAACATTGTATAATTTTTGACAATTAATAGAAGGTCAAATTCGTTTGAATGAGAATGGATTACTATATTTTTTTCCATGGAAAAAATTTGTAAATAATATTTACATTCACCAGATGGATCTTAAAAGTCCATTCTCAACAAAGTATAAAGAAATTCTCAAAACCAAATCTATATAATAGATCATAGGAGATCATGCATCGAATCACCCAAATCAGTGATTTACTGAAGCAAAAACAGATAATACACAAATAAGATCAAAATAAACGATGTTATATCATCATCATCCTCATATAAGTCTGAAATAATTCAGACTATCTCGAAAACAAAATAGTCTAAAATAATTCAGACCCATTCAGAAAATCAGCTGTTCATCATCACCATCACCAATAAAGTCCCATATTCATATGATCATCAAAAAAATGCTGGAGCAATTAATAGCTCCTAACAAAAACACTGATCACCATCACCAGCCCTATATAGTCCAAAAAAACTTTCAAAAGATCATCAATAAAACATCTAAAGAGATAGACATAGTAAAAATTATTTAGAAAATTTGATATGTTTCATATAAAGTATCCTCTCGAAATTCTTTAATATGCCAGAAACCCTCCAGAACCATCGCTCCAGCCTTTGCTAATGAGTCAACTAAACTGTTCCTTTCACGGTATATATGTTGAAACTGCACCAACTCAAAACCGTCAGAAAGTATGTGAACTTCCTGAAGAATTAAGGATAACTCTAAATTATGCATTCTGAATTTACAATTGGCCTAGTTTATGACTAACTAAGAATCATCATAAATATGAATTTTTGCAGAATCCTTCATCTTGGCCAGAGTAAGTAGAAGCTTTAAAGCATAGAGTTCAGCAGTGTTGTTAGTACTAGCCCCTAATCCAGCTTTAAAGGAAACAAAATGTTTATCAGATATGTAAATCATACCTCCATCTCCACATGAAATTGATGCATCAGCGGCCGAACCATCAAAATAACCACATGGATAAGTTTTGTCAATTGTTTCTGCAAACACAGGTCTGATTTTCATAACAAAATCACCTTGTGGAAAAGATCTTAGCAATCCTAGACTGAAAGAGCAAACTTGAGAAGGCATCAAGGAATGCTCTTCAAAACAACTTTGATTGCGAGTCTTCCATAAAAACCACAAAAAAATACTAGCTAAAGACCTAATATGCTTAACTTCCATGTTAAGACACCAATTCTTCATGTAGGCACTCACAGATTCCCCATACCAAAGATTCCTGGAATTTAACTTATCTTCAATATCTAACCAAATACTCTTAGTAAAAGGGAAATCCACACCTAGATGGAAATTAGATTCATCATCCAATTTACACAAATAGCACCTACTAGGTCCTTCCTTGCCTTTTCTAACCATGACATCCCATGTGAGTGCCTTATCAGAAAAAAGAAACCGACAATTTTTTTTTGATTTCAAGGCACACTTAAGTTTCCATAATAATTTCCACCACCAAGAAGATTCCAACCCATTCATGTCCTACAACAAATGAAAATGACCTTCTTTTGGAGAGTATTTACCATTTTTTCACAAATTCCATACCAGTATATCAGCATTGTTAGTTAGTCTTACATGACTAGCTTTAAGAATGGCTAGAAAAACATTCCAACATAAAACATCTTGGATATCTGATAACCCAAGATTGTTTGCATATAACCACCCCTGTTCTCTCATGAGTCATTCCAGGGTCTCCAATGTCTTTAAGAAAGAAAATACCAGTAGAATGTAATTTGTCAATCAGTAAAGTTGGTAAATGATGTCTCCATTTGCATCCCACCCATAGATCAATACCAATATGTAGATCAACACCATTACCGACCTTCCAAACAAGATTATTACCATTAATATCAAAAGGCCATAAAACAACTTTCCAACATATGGATATATTCTTTTTCTTCTTGTCAGATACTCTAATCCAGACCAAAATTGACATTGGATGAACATATTTATGAACTACAATCTGAACCCAAAGTCCCGAACCTGCAATAAGATTCCAACCACTCTTGGCTGCAAGAGCTTTTGCAAAAACAACAGGGATTTTCAACCCGCATCCACCCAAAATTTTTGGGCAAGCCAAAGTTTTCCAAGAAGTCCATGGTAAGCCAACAGAAACCTTATTTCCAAACCATAAGAATTTAAAACATAACTTCCTAATCTTCTCAATGATGCCCACTGGGATCCATAAATGCATCCAATAAATTGGGATAGCTTCAAGAGCAACTTTGACCAAAGTGAGCTTACCTCCCTTGGTTAACCATCGAAAACTCCAGTTCATAATACTTTTTTCCACTTTTGCAATAAGCCAATCCCAATCCTTCAAAAAGTATCTGCAAGGTTTAAGGTAAAAACCAAGATACTTCATGCCATTCTCAATAGTCACCACATAAAATGAAAAAATATTATGTAAAGTAATGATCTCATACTCATCCAAACCAGAGTCATATAATGCAGATTTTTTTTCATTTATCCGCATTCCAGAATCCTTACAGTAAACCAATAAGATCTCATATAATGAAGATAAAGATTGTTCAGATCCATCAGTAACCATGACAATGTCATCCAAAAAAAGTAAATGGGTTAAGGAAATATCATTTCCAAAAGAAATACCATGATAAACCCCATCATCTTTGGCACAATAGAGAGCCCTACTCAATCCTTTAGCGATGATCAGAAAAAGTAAAGGGGCCAATGGAAATCCTTGTCTGAGCCCCCTTCCAGCCTTAAAAAAAGATGAAGCTGCACCATTAATAAGTACAACAAAAGAAACAGATGATAAACTGCTCATTACCCAAGCAATAAAAAACCTAGAAAAACCCATTTTGGACAAAAGGACCCGAAGGTAAGTCCAACTGACTCGATCATAGGCTTTAGACAAGTCTATTTTTAGAACCACAGAATTTAAATGTTTACAATGAATGGTATGTAAACCTTCCTGAATTACCCCCACCGCATCATGAATCTGTCTTCCAGGTAAAAAACCAAGCTGTTCACAAGAAATATATTGACCCAACACATTTCTATTACAAGTAGAAATGATCTTACCAATAATCTTGTAGCAATAGTTACACAAAGATATTGGACTGAAGTCCTCAAAGCATGTAGGATGATCAATCTTAGGAATCAGAACAATAAATATAGAGTTAAAAACAACATGATTTTTACCATTTTTCTGAGAATATTCAATAACCCGTAATAAATTCATACCCAAGACATCAAATAGAGCCCTATAGACCTCGACTGGTAAACCATCTGGTCTCAGACTCTTATCATTCTTACTCAGAGTAAGAATAGACCGGATTTCTTGCAAAGTAACAGGTTTCATGAGATCTTCCTTCTCTTCCTCAGTTATAGATGTGGGAAAGTACCCAGCACTCATAACAATTTTGGGGTAGATGGAGATTTCTCTCCTTCTGGAATACTATATACCTGCTGGATTACTATATACCCGATAGAGGCAAATTTAGTAAAGTTATCATTAACACGATTTGCAATGCACGACTTTATACCTATAAATAACGATCTAATTTTTAATTAGTATGCGTAAAATATTATTGGAAAATCGAATTAACAAATGAATATATAAATATTTTTTATAAATTTTCTAATATAATTTATGATAATTTAAATATATAATATTTAATCAATGAAATAGATGATTAATTAAAAATCAACATAGATTCATCTTAAACTTATATCTATCAAGAGGGATCTAATTTTTTGAGGTGTATTTTTTTTAAAATTTTAAACTTATGAAATTCGATTTAAGTTTAAGTTTAAGTTTTTATTTTATTTTTATTTTTAGCATTATTTTTATTTTATTTTATGAGTATGTACTTATTTTTTTATTTTATGAGCCTACATATAGTTTTATAATTATTTTTATTTATTTTTGGTAACATTAAGTGACAACATATGCGTGAGATGTAGAACACTTGGTGGCGTGGCATGGTTAAGATGCCCCTTAAGCGGAAAGGTCACCGGTTCAATTCAATGGAAAACCTATTAGTTAGGGGGTTCTTTCCATTAGAAAACAAAAAAAAACATTAAGTGACAACATCTTCCCATATTGGGTTGTAGATCATCTTGCTCCTCTCCGTACAAAAATAGAATTAAGGAAAATATCACTTTAGAGTAAATAAATTTAGCTAAAAAATAATCACAAAGTCTAATTATATAATTAATATACCTTTAAAATAGAAAAAAAATATTAACTTTGAGTGTTGTAACTTTTTTTTTATCCCACTTAAAACTGGGCATGAGTATAATCATTGGAAATAATTGGACGGGTGGTGACACGATTGGTTGACCTACTCGGTCTATGGTTTCTCTCTCCCTAGTGCACTTACTGGGCTCTTTGCTTCCAGGTACTTTTGGTTTATCACACCTTGCCTCTTTATTTTGTTATACTTGTTATTTATTTTGGGGGTTGGGTTTATTGTCCTATGTACTCTGGGGTTTGTGGTTTGCTTCGCCACATGGAGTTCACCCTTTTACGAAGAGGGTTAGTACCAACCATGCTCAAAAAGAGGGATCATACCCTTTGTCTGTCCTGTTTCCTTTGGTCTCCTTGTGCTCGTTACTTTTGACCCTCTATCTTGAGGTTTAACCCTAGTTTTTTTTTTTTTGTCGGTCTTGTTATGTGAACTTGACCCTGGTTGGGTTTTTGTATTCTTCCTTATTTTTGGGCACCCTAAGGGGGTCTTCTTGGCCCTGGGTCCCCCTATGGGATCCTCTCATCACTCTGACGTGCCCTTGGTTTCTGTTAAGGGTGGTGGGATGGGCCCTCTCCCTCACTCTGGTTTTCGTCCTAGAAAGGATAAAGCTTTGAAGACACTGGATCTGAAGCATCAGTTTGTTTAGGGTCATGATATTTATATGGAAAAAGTCAGTTCTCTCTATCGTTGGGCTCTCATTGGGAGGCAGGAGTATTGCTCCCTGTCCAAGGATGCCTAGATTGATTGGGCAACCATACATTGGAAGCCTATCATCCATTATGTTCCTACTCCCAGTCTCCTTGCAAATGGTTGGTTGGTTTTTGTTTTCGTGGAAGATATTGATGCGTCCAATATCTTAGAGAAAATTTGGACCATTTAGAGGGGTTCCCTTGTATTTAAGAGTTGTCATTCGGGGTTTGATCCGCTCACTAAGCATGTCACCCTCCGCCACCTGTGAGTTATCTTTCCTGCTCTACCTTTCCCCCTGTGGAATAAGGACATCCTTATTGGTTTGGCTAATACTATTGGATGTTTTGTTACCCTTGAAAAATATTTCCACTTATTATTTGATAAGAGAACATCATGGGTTCTAGTTGAGATTGATATATCTTGTGGTTTATTACCGGAGATTGAGATAGTGTGTGGGGCTACTGTCATCTCCCATCGGATTGATTACCCGAACTTACCCTTTCACTATAACTTTTGCCACAATACTCAGCATCTTCGTAATACTTGTTCTCTTCTCCGTAAAGGTGGTATCGTTGTCAAGAAGTTTGGGTACCTTTATTCTATTGCCTCCCCTTCCTGTCTTGATGTGGCTCCCTTTGTCCCTACTCCTGAGGATATCTATACCTCCTCCTCACCATCACCCTATGATGGTTTTTCAAAGGGTGAACTGATGTTTATAGAGGATTCTAAAATATGTGCTATCCTCTCTCGCCCTGTATCCTTAGATCTACATATGAATACTATTGTTTCGATGCCCCTTCCTATGGTTGATCTCCCTCTACCGGAACCCCCCCCTCCCTACACTCTTGAACACTATCCTTCCCTTCCCTCCTCCTCTTCATATCCCCCTCCCTCTCCCTTATCAGCCTCTCCTGAACCAATGGTTTCCATCCTACCCTCTAGTCCCAGAGAAACCCCTGCATTTAAATATCCTTCTCTTATGATCTCCCTCTCCATTTTCTCGAATAAGTCTCCTATTTCTCCATCCATTCTCCCACTAGACTCTATTCGATTTGATAATTTCACTATCCGTAAGGCCACGAAAATTGCCTCAGAATATTCTGGGAATGTGGTTCAAGTTGTTCCTCTCTCCAACAGACTTAAGAATGCTGCTAGATAGTCCCGTTACGTACCATCTCCTTCACAGGTCCTTAGAGTAAGCACACTTGATGGTATTGGTTCCCCATGAAAATTCTATCCATGAATATCTGTGATTTTGGAGGGCTTCCTAAACAAAAAGACCTGGTTTCACTATTCTCTGACTTGTGTCTGGACATAATTATTTTACAGGAGACTATGTGTCCTTTCTCACAGTCTCTGATACTATTTTCCAAAATTAAGCATGGATGGGAATACTGTGCTCTTGATGCTGATGGTCTTTCTGGTGGTCTTCTTGCTCGTTGGAATCCTCTTCTGGTATGGGTCAAAGCTTTCTCTTCTTTGGCTGGGATTATCCTCAGGGTCACTATTAAGGGTATTGAGGATACCCTATCTGTTATCAACTACTACGATCCTTATACTCAACGTATTGACTTCTGGGATAACATTGTGGCTGATGGTTTGCTCTCCCTGCAGAACATTATTTTGGTGGGTGATCTTCATTTTACCATCTCTTCATCTAAGGTTTGGGGTAAACATGCTAGATATGACCCCTTGGCTCCCTACTTCACCCAGCTTATTGCTCGCAACAATCTGATTGACCCCTCATCTGCCCACCCTGGTCCTACTTGGAGAAATGGTAGGTCAGGGGAGGCTAGAATATGCAAAAGATTGGACCATTTCCTGATATCAGACTATCTCCTTCCATGTTTGGGTAGCTATAGAACTTGGACCACTCCTTCGGCCATTTTTGACCACTACCCTATATGTCTGGAATGGGGCTCGAGCCTCACCTCTAGATGTTATCCCTTCAAGTTTAATAGTGCTTGGCTCTTGGAGGATGAATTTACCTCTTTGGTTACTGATTCTTGGTTGGCTCCTATTTCTTCTGGCTCAATGAATCACATGGAATCTTTCTCCCATAAATTGGGTAGACTTAAGAGTAAGGTAAAAAGATGGGAAAGGAGGAAGAAAAGTGAAAGGAAACAATTGATTATTGAGATTAATGAAGAAATCTCCTCTCTACTACTTTTGGACTCTATGATTTTATCTGCTGAGAACTCTAGAAAAATCAGGATCCTCCTTGATAGGTAGGAGAAATATTGGGCTCATGAGGTAACCACTCAAAGACTTAAGAGTAGAGTGTTGTGGATTAAGGAAGGGGATGCTAATACCAAATTTTTTCATACCTTTGCTTCGCCTCATAGAAATACTAATACCATCTAGTCTTTGTTAGATGAGGAGGGTAAATTGGTGGCTGAGGACCTGGCACTTAAACGGTTGGGGGAATAGCACTTTGGGGGGTTATTTTAGGATGTTGACTCTACAAACCTTGAGGACCAGCTAAAAGTGATCATTCTTTTTCCTACTTTGATGGTGGAGGAGGATGTGGATAGATTTTTAGACCCTATTACCTCTCAGGAAGGTGAAGCGGTTCTCAAGGGCTTCAAAAAAGACAAAAGCCCTAGCCTGGATGGTTGGCCTATTGAATTCTTTCTGACTTTTTTTGATCTTGTTGGGGAAGAACTAGTGTTGGTTGCTGAACAGGCTCATCTTGGTGGGAGAATCCTGGGATCACTCAACTCTACCTTTCTAACCCTGATACCCAAGTGTGATAAGCCTTCTTCCTTTGCGGATTTTCGACCCATCTCATTATGCAACGTGGTATACAAATTGATTTCTGAGATTGTTGTGAACCTCCTGAAACTGCTCAATAAGACTATTTCTAGCTAGCAATTTGGATTCCTAAAGGATAGACAAATCACTGAATCTATTGGCATTACTCAGGAAGTTCTTCACTCAATCAAGACCAATAATGCAAATGTCTTGGTTTTAAAACTGGATTTGGTAAAAGCCTTTGATAGGGTAAATTGGACTTTCCTCAGATTATTACTTATACAGATTGGCATACCATTGATTGGTGTGAACTGGATTATGGGGTGTGTTTCCATTTCTTGTTTTGTTGTACTGGTTAATGGATCTCCTTCTGATTTCTTCAAGGCTTCAAGGGGCATTAGACATGGCTGTCCCCTTTCCCCCCTATTATGCATCCTAATTAATGAAAGCCACAATAGGATTATCCTGAATGCCCATCTGGCGGGACATATCACCGGTTATCAGTATACTCCTGATTTGTCTATCACACATATGTTATTTGTGGATGATGTCCTTCTATTTGCTATTGGAACTGTTGGTGAATGGAAGGCTTACAAAGATGCCCTTGATTTGTTTTGTTCAGCTACTAGGATGGCGGTCAGTATTAAAAAATAATCCTTTCTCTTTTAGAATGTGGACCCGGATATCAGAAGTCAAATTGTTGTTTTCCTCCCGTACATCATGGTACATATCAGCGAGGGTTTTAAATACCTGGGTTTTTGATTAAAACCCTTGGGGTATAGATCTTCTGACTAGAACTGGTTGGTGGAAAGATTTGAAAATAAGATTAAGCATTGGTCTTTTAGATTACTCTCCCTGGGTGGTAGAGTTATTCTTATAAATGCTATACTTTTAGGTCTTGCTATGTATTGGTTTGCACTTTCTAGATGCCCAAAATATATCCCGAATAAGTTGAGAAAAACCATCCTTTTGTTCTTATGGGGATATTCTGATGGACACCATAAGCTCCATCTTACTAGCTGGGAGTCGGTTTCGATACCTGTGGAGTATGGAGGCTGGAATATTAAACACTTGGAATGGTTTGGAATTTCACTGAGGTTGAAAAACTTGTGGTTTCTCTTAAATGGGCATGGTATATGGAGTAGGATCATTTCTCATAAATACTTAAAGCACAAACCCTGGGAGGTATGGATACGTGACCAAAAATACATTACTTCTAGAACATATTTCTTCTGGAATGGTTTTATTAGAGTCTTGTATTGGATTCTTGAGCATCTGGGCTGGAAGTTTGACAACAACCAAAAGATTAGATTGGGTATTGATCCTATTGCCGGTATGAACTCATATTATTTACTCTCTGAAGACCTCAGGGGTTATCTTGCTGATTATGGGATTACTTATCTTGCATAGGCTCAACACTTGTATGGTCACCTGAAAGGTTTTAATGGATGGTACTTGGCATTTGATCTTGAGCTGGGTGGAGAATGGGCTGATCAATGGACTTACTATATTAAAGGTTTAGCTCACGGTGGCATAAGGATAGGAAATTTGGAGGATTCCTTGCTTTGGTTATATGATAAAAACTTGGGGATGGTCATAGCCAAAAAATCCTATGAGCTTGTTGTTGTTGAACATATGCCCCTTCGGACTGATAGCCTGATGCCCCTGATCTGGGATTTCAATATTCCTCTCAAAATCAAATGCTTCACTTGGCTGGCTGTAAACAAAAATATTAATAATTCGGATAATCTTTGTAATAGGGGCTGGTTTGGCCCCAATAGATGTTTCCTCTGCAACTCTCATGCTGAAACTGTGGACCACCTTTTTGTTGGCTATGCCTTTTCCCTTGATCTTATACACTTCTTAAGACATATTTTTGATGTTCATCTGGTCTAGTTTGATTTTTGTCTGGTGGATAATCTCAGTAGCTGGATTAAGAGGAAGGGAAGGCATCTTTACCTACCTTTCTTTTTCATTTGGAACCTTTGGAAGACCAAGAACTGTCTCATTTTTGAGAACATTATCCCTAATACTCTCAGATTTTGTTATAGAATTATGTTTGAAGTTGACACCTATCTGGTGCGCCTATCTAACAAACCCAATGTTAGATTGATTGGTGATCCTCTTGAGCGTATTTTCCCGATGGTATTTTTTGATGGTGCTACTGCTGAGCAAGTGGGGGGAGATGGAGCCTGTATTTGGATTAGTGAACATCACATTCTCTCCATTAAGTTGGGCTATGGCCACAGTACCAATACCAGGGATGAACTGTTGGCTCTCTGGGCATCACTATACATTGCTAAAGACATTGGGTTACCATACCTTCATGTCTTTGGCGATTCCTCTGTGATTATAAATCGGGCTAAAAATGAATCCACTCTATCTTTGGTGAACCTAGATGCCTGGTGCTTACACACTAGGAATCTTATATCTGGGTTCACACATGTGGATTTCTGTCATGTCTATAGGGAACATAACAAGAGGGAAGATACACTATCCAAGGAGGGGATTTTGATGACTGTGGGTAGGCTTACTCTCACAGAAACTTGTGAAGAAAAACTGTACAAGGAGGTCACTCTTCAGATTTTTTGAGAGATTTTCTCTGGTTCTTTGATGTTATTAGTCTCTTGATTCCTGCTGAGAGGTTTTCAATTGAGATGATTTTTATGTCTTTGGATTTGGAGAGTATTACCTGCTCTACTTGGATAGTGTCTCTGGGCTCTTCATATTTTCTCTAGGGACTGCGATGATAGATTTGATTATATGTCATTTATTAGAGGTACTTTATTGTATATGATGCCCAAATTTTGATAGTTTAGCCTCTTTTGACTGTTTTGCTTATTTTTACTACTATCATGTATCTTTTTTGATAGGCCCAGCTTTGTTTGGGTGGCTGTCTTGTTGACTTGATGATGTAACAAATTCCTTTGATTCTATAGAATAGCAAGGAATGCTTTTTTCGACTGAAAAAAAAATCATTGGAAATATAATTTAGAGGATAATAATAAAAATAATTTAGAGGATAATAATAAAAATACATAATTATTGAGAAATGTTCGTAAAATAAAGCCAATATGCAAGCCAAACAGTAATAGTATTCATAAGTTGAGAAAGGGACTATAAAAGTATATGATATTATTTAAGAAGTGAATATTTTATCATTTTGCGGTGTGAGTCATAATTGTATATAAAAAAGAATGGTAGAGTGCTTGCTAACTAGTAGGTGAATATTGGACCAAGGTTGGTTAGGTATACATGGAATATAGAAACACCTTTGATGAGCAAAAAAATATTCAGGATGAGAGTATTATATTAATGTTTTTCAACTAGATGGCTAAATGCCTTAAATGAAGATTGGTTAGATGATGATGTTTTTTATTTTATTTTATCAAAAACAGAAGGGCCTAATATTGTTTAATGGCATTTTTAATAAGAATGCATATCATGTATTGTTCATAAATAGGATGTGCACCATATTTTGCAGAGAAGATATATGGGAGGTTTTGGTAATTGTATCTATTTATTTATATACTAAAGAAACAATGACATATACAGGCATTATGGGACAAATTAGCACACAAAGAAATGGATTAGTATTGGTTGATGGCGCTCTTAATAAGAATGTATATAATGCATTGTCCATAAATAACATGTGCAAAGTATTCATCATACTTTGCAGAGAAGTGTTGGAGGTTTTGTGGTCATGTGGAAACAAATCAGAGTGTGATTTGGTTGTTATTGATGGCAACATAGTTCCAAGCATATGATCCAGATAAGCAAAAGGATTAGAAGAATCTTGGAGAAGATCGACTGTGGTAAAGACATTTCACTGACATAATAGCGAGGAAGATAAAGGAGGGGTCGACTTGCAAAATCAGAAATAAATCATTGTAAAGGAGATCAAGATGAACATATGAGGTTGATCCCAAAGCAAATCAATGGTTGTGAGGCATTTTGCTGGGTGAACTAGTGTGGAGGAATAAAATCTTGGCAGGCATGATAGTTTATGAAATCTGCTCTATGTTGGTTGAAGTCCGCCGTTGATCTAAATCTAACAGTTGTTAGTCCATTTCATTAATGAACTAGAAAGGAGGTTAATTATAAGAGATGGGAGCAAAATTTCAAGGTAATATTCTCTATAACATTTGGAACCCACCATAGATCTACGTGGATACAGATCCGATGGTCAGGAGTGTTCCTGCACAAGAAATCAATGAACGAGAGAAAATGCGCAAAGTTTGAAAGGTAATCAGATGAACAGATCTGATGGTTAGGAGTGATCCCGCACAAGAAATCAACGGTCAAGAGAAAATCTGCAAAGTATGAAAGCTAATCGGATGAATAGATCCGACACTTAGGAGTGAACCCACACAAGAAAACAATGGTACAGAAGGAGTTTTGCAAGAAGAAGTCAGAAATTCTAGAAATTGTTCAAACAAATGTGAAAACCTGAGATTTGCATCTTGCACCAGATCTAATATCGATTGTCGCGAAAGGGTGCACAAGGAATTGACGGTGCAGAAAGAGTTTTGCAAGTGGAAGTCAGAAAGCGGAAAGTCTAGAATTTATTCAAAAATATGTTGAAAAACTGAAATCCACATCTCGTACCGGATCTAAGATGACGATTGGGAAATGGTGCACAAGGAATCAATGGCATGGAAAGAGTTTTGCAAGCGGAAGTAGAAAAGCAGAAAGTATAGAAGTTGCTCAAACAAATGTTGAAAACCTGAGATCCACATCCCGCACTGGATCTAAGATTGACGGTCGGGAAAGGGTGCACAAGAAATCGACGATGCGAAAGGAGTTTAGCAAGTAAAAAAGTATGGTAGCTGTTTAATGAAATGTTGAAGACCCAGGATCCACATCTTGCACTTGATCTAAGATCGACGACAGGGAAATGTTGCACAAGAAATCGGCGGTGCGGATTGATTTGCAGAAAAGGATGTGCAGAAGCATGTGTTTGATTTCAGATCAACGGTCAGTAGAGAGGCCGCAAGAAATCGACGGTGTGGAAGAAGTCACATGGAAAAGGATGTGAGGAAGGTGGAAAACAAAAATCATGGAATGATACTAAGAAAAAGTCACATATATGATATTCGATTTTCTTCTCAGATCAACGGTCATGAAGAGCTCGAAGAATATCGATGGTGCAGAACCAGTATTGGAGAACTAGAAGTACGGAACCAAGAGTGTGAAAACTTTTATTTTGTTGAAGAAAGAAATTGTAGAAGAGTCGTGTTATCTCCCAAACTGACCACCGTCTTTTTGGGTGATAGAATGGGTAAAATTTTTACTTCTGTGAGTCTTGGGCGTCAAAATTCAAAATTTCAGCTTT
>LPNX010713167.1:1091744-1168879 GCA_001517045.1 Pseudotsuga menziesii
TATGCTGGACGAGTCGAGCAATAACAGCACTCACGGTTGTGGATGCGCTTCCGGTGACAATATCCATTTCCAATTGATGCTTGCAGCAGAACAGGAGGAGTAAATGNTGCACATGTGGAAGTATAAATTCATTAAAGACAAACGACAGCTGGAGGCTTATCTACCAGTCTTTGAACTTTTCAAAGATCATTATTCTCGTGATATATTTAGAATTAATTCAATGATTTNCACATGTGGCAATATAAAGTCATTAAAGACAAACGACAGCTGGAGGCTTATCTACCAGTCTTTGAACTTTTCAAAGATCATTATTCTCGTGATATATTTAGAATTAATTCAATGATTTCATTATTCAAGTCACTTGGCATTAGAAGAGAAGAAAATACACAGGTGGAGACAGAAGTTAAACAAATTCCAGATTTGCCAGTAAACCCAGTGATTCGAGAGACTTTACTTTTTGTCCCAGATNTCACTTGGAATCAGAAGAGAAGAAAATACACAGGTGGAGACAGAAGTTAAACAAATTCCAGATTTGCCAGTAAACCCAGTGATTCGAGAGACTTTACTTTTTGTCCCAGATTTTGTGGCTGAGATTTGGTGTTTGTTAGCAACGGGCTGGAGCGATATTGGCTATATATTGTGTAAATTATGAAAGAGAGGGGGATCGAGCTTGGAGACTTTGGCCTATGTCCGATTGCTAGTCTAATAAAAATCACAGTTTTCTCTTGTTGTTGTACTCAGATTTTGTTACCCATTGTTNAGAGCGATATTGGATATATATTGTGTAAATTATGAAAGAGAGGGGGATCGAGCTTGGAGACTTTGGCCTATGTCCGATTTCTAGTCTAATAAAAATCACAGTTTTCTCTTGTTGTTGTACTCAGATTTTGTTACCCATTGTTATTCTGCACTCTGTTGGATTATTTTAGCTCATGCTCATTATTTGATGGAGGAACTTCTTGATGCTTAGTATAGCCTTGCATGATGTATGTACTTGGTTGTATAAACCCTGCAGATTTGATGTATTTGGTTGTCTGAGCATTATTCTATATGTCTGTTCTATTATTGATCATCTGATGTGCAGTTTCTAAGAGCACTGGGTCATTAAATTGTTTGGATTAGCAGTCTTTCATTTGTGCCATTCTTGTATCCCCTCGATCCACTTATTGAAGGTAAATGAATTTCTAAGTTACCAAGCATACTCAGCCATAACCACTGAGTAGTTTCTTGGAGAGCTAACAAGTCGAGTTGCAGAAAATGACAATTGTGGAAGAAGCCAAATGACGAGGATATGTTTTACAAACTCATGACTACTCAGGGATTGGACTTCTTGTCTGTCATAAGGCATCGAATGGTTAGATCAGTTATGAAATGGACCGTCAGGCATATGAATAGGTAAAGGGTTTAAGGATAGATATGTATAAAAGGACGTGCATGATGAATAGATAGTTGCACTCTCTACAGACAGAGAATTGGTGCATGGATCTTCATTAAAGTGGGGATTACAGAATGACAAAGGACTTTGATTTCTTTCAATAATATCCAGAACATAGAAAATGAGGGGAGCCAAAGTTCCTAAGCAAATCTAGAAATAGATCAGAACAGAGTTGGTATGCATTGCTATATCTGTTTTTCTTCATATTGTACTGAACATGTTTAAATCCATGAAACAAGGGTGGTAGGGTGGGGCTTGGAAAAACATGTTGTTTTCTTTGCACAAGTGGAATTTGGTGCTTCCATCCAGTAGTAGATGGAGAATGTTGTTTTAGTAGGTGCTAAGAAAACATGAGGGTTGGTTCTCTAGAAGGAATTTGTAAACCAAGGTTGCGGCCTCATTTGAGTAGGTGCTCAAATAAAGATGAATATATGTCTATCTCTATCATGTGTATGTGATTGATGATCATCATTCCTTCTGTTATACCTACTGCATTATCATAACTGTAAATCTATAATTAGTAATAATACTTTAAATATTAAAAATGGTTTAAGCTTTAGAACAAACTGATTCACCCCCCCTCTCAGTGTTCCATTGTGTCTAACAATTGGTATCAGAGAAAGGGCTTCATCATGAGCCTAACTATCTTGAAGGAGATCCCTAGACACATGGATTATTCAGAAAATGGGGCACCTCTCTTTGGTGAGAACGTTTATGCAATATGGAGTGTAAAGATGAAGCGGTGCTTGCAATAAGTTGGGTATGATTTGTGGAGTTCATTTGTAAATGGTTACTATCCCTCCAAAGAAAGTGAAATTGAAAACTCAGAAAGAAACTAGAAGTTACAACTCAAATGCCAAGGAAATTATACTAGATAGATTATCTGATTGTGTCAAAGGAAGGGTAGGACAATGTGTCTCAGCTAAAGAAATTTGGGACAAAATAAGGGATCTATATTCAGTCGAAGGATAGAAAACTGAATACAGTGTGATCTTGATGAACTTAATCAACCATGAAATTAAAGGTTCTCCTAAACACTATGTCTGTAATAAATTGATCAGAATGTGACGATTGCTCTCATACGAGTGAAGAAGTCGATGAAGGTATTGTAAATTGTGAGGCAAAGCTTGTAGCTTCACTAGAAGAGATTGATGACTTAATAAAGATGATAAAAAAACAAGTTGAACAAATCTGTCAAGAAATAAAAGCATCACAACTACTTGAAGAATCCATGTCAAGACAATTAAATGACAAAGAAAAGGTATGTAATACTCAAAAATCTGAAATTGATTCCCTGAAAGAAGAAATAGCAAGATTAAGCATGTGTCAAACTCTAGTAGCTAAATATGAAGGAAGTCTTGAACAAAATAAGAAAGAACTCTCAGAACTCAGAGTAGAAAACCATTTTCTAAAGAATCAACTGCAAAAATGTCAAGAGGAATGTCAAGGCTTGATAAGACAAATTGAAAACAACCTTAAAGAAGATCTAAGAAGGAAACTCAATATGAAAGGTGAAATATGCCAAAGACAGGAAGAGGAAATTCTTTCTTTAAAAATTTTGGTCAAGGCAAATGATGAATTAATAACCAAGTCAAAGTTTGGAAAAGTTTTTGCGATCTTGGATCACATCATCAACCATCATAGATCTCCACATGACAATACTGGGATAAAATTTGATAAGTCACATAAGAATTCTGAAGAAGGAGAAAGTCCCCAACATTCTCAAGAAGAAAATTGAAGAGAAATATAGAGGCCATAAAGACAGTAGAGAAAAGTGTCATGATCGACAAGGATCAAGAAGGACACAATCAACAAAAAGGTATATATTATAGAAGGGACCATTTAATTCCAAGTATGAAAATAATTTTAATGGTTAATGCTATGCATGTATTAGTTTTGGTCACAAGGCTATGGACTGCACATTCCATGGAAGAAGAAGTGTTGGAAGTTGAAGTAACACAATTAGATGCTGGACATGTGACCAAATTGGAAATTTTGCTACTAACTGTCACACATTAAGATGCTTCACCTGTGGTGGCTTTGGTCATAAATCCCAAGCACGTGCAAGTCCAAGAAGACAATCCATGAGAAGTCTTTTGTTGGGATATAATAAACCCACTCATACACTTAGGATAAAATAATTAATCAATAATGATTAATTATTCACCCACTAGCTTAAATTAGTTGGAATCCACTTGCACCTTAAAGTTAATGCATGCCATCTATATCCTAGGAATGATTTATTTCTGATTCTGGGTTCATCTAGAATTAGTATACAGGACCTTACAGCAGATTCTACTTTTTCTTCTTTTTCTGCTTTATCCTGCTTTTCTATGGATAAGATAAAAGCTAGTCAACTAGGAAACTGGAGGCTTTTGTTTCCAACCCATCCTCCATTATTTTCTCTCCATATTCTAGGATTATCAAGTCTTTCCTTCACTCATCATCACTCACTCATGCTATTGCTAATTCGTGAGGTGCTTGATAGATTGGGAAACTGCTTTAGTCAACTATGGGGTTTATCATAATTAGTAAGCCTGCTTTTATGAGCTAGCTTGAGTTGTCTTCATGCAACTCATTTTTCCTTTATAAGGATGTATTACCTATGTAATAATATCAATTATCATTTATTGATCATTCATTAATGTGTGTTCATTAATTCTTCTTCTTCTCTCATTATGCTAATTCTCTACAATTCTCTGTGAGGTTAATTGTGTGCCTAGATCCTTAGCCAGTTTATGAAATTCCTTATGCCATCAAGGATTTAGAATTTCTACATGGTATCAGAGCTAAGGTTCTCAAAGTTCAAGTTATTCATGCAATTAGAGCTGAGGATATCAAAGCTCTACATGATATCATATCTTTGAGAATTCATTAATTAATCCTCCTTTTTAGATTTGCAGGTTTATTTTGCAGGTTCAACTTCGAATGGATTCAAGAATATTAGTTCCTCTTATTTCTCCATTCACAAGCTATTCAGAGTGGAAACTGAAGATGATTTCATATCTAAAGAGACAAGGTCTCTATGAGATATCTATTGGAGCTGGTGAAGAATCTTGTGAAGAGCCAAGTGACTGGTTGAATGACTGTGACAGAGCAATTGAAGCTATTTGTCTATCTATCTCTCCATGCATGCACTACCTTATTGATTCTTTTGATTACCCAAAATATCTCTGGACAATATTGGATAGAGTTTTGGGAAAGGACAATGAGGATCCTTCTAGCTATGTGGAGAGTGCCTCTAGCTCCTCAATGATTTCTCTCTCTCAAGATGTCTCGACCTCTATAGTCTCTGATGAAGTTGATCATAAAGAATAAGTTTCTCATACAGTTCCTGTTTCTACTACTCTCCTTGATTCGAATGCTTCCTCTTTCAATCAAGAAGCAAATATTGAAGAGCCATCTTTTTCTATGTCTCCTGAAGTAGAAGATCTTGATTCATCTTCTCATGATGCTGTTGATGAAAAAGAAGTGACTAATGGAGCTGCTATTGCTATTGATAATTCACTCACACATTCAGTGTTCTCTATGTCTTCTATCATGGATTCTGAGATCCATATGCCAGACCTCTTACACCTTGTGCATGCCTCTCTTCTTGATGGTGCACAACCCAGTGACATCCAGGATGTTTGCTTAGCGAAATCAAGTCCTTCTAGTGTTTTGCCACTTACCATACTTGATCCCATGTGCTACTGCAGCTCCTCCTTTGTTCTTGGCACTCATTCTCAGAGCCTACTTGAAGATTTTGAACATCACTATCTTTCCTCCTCTCATACTTCTACCATAGAGGATTCTTTACCAGTATATTCCCATGAGTCTACTGTTGTGTTTATTTGTGATCTATTGGATTATTTGGAAGCTAGATCAACCCATGGAGCCCATGCATTCACACTCTTTGATCCCATGCCTTCTCTATGTTCCTACATGATCACTTGCACACATCCTATCTGTGTAAATGAAGATGGAGACATGATACATTCGCTTGGACAGTTATTTCACCTATCTAGAGCTCATTTCATCTCTACTGGTTCGAAGTTCAAGTCATATCATCATCTTGGAGCTGATTACAAGTCTCAATATCCTTCAGTATTGCCTTCACATCATTGGATTTCAGTTGTTCTACATGGTCCCTGGTTCCATCCTGCAGCTGTCTTTGATCCAGGTGAGCAGATTTATCTTCTTCCCAAGAAGAAGATTCCTCTAGACATCAGCATTTAGTTTGGAGCAGCAGCAACACCAGCAGTTCAACATTTTTGGTATTGCTTTTCATGTCCTTTCTTGAGGGAGGATTTTCCCCTTGAGGTTTTGCCTCTTTCCTCATTTCTTCGGACAACATAAAATTGTAAAAAGGGTGACCATAGCTTTATTGCTGGGCCCTATATGCATATATATTTCTGATTAGTTCAGGAATATCATCATAAAGTCAGGCTTAAAGGGGGTTGTTGGGATATAATAAACCCACTCATACACTTAGGATAAAATAATTAATCAATAATGATTAATTATTCACCCACTAGCTTAAATTAGTTGGCATCCACTTGCACCTTAAAGTCAATGCATGCCATCTATATCCTAGGAATGATTTATTTCTGATTCTGGGTTCATCTATAATTAGTATACATGACCTTATAGCAGATTCTTCTTTTTCTGCTTTTTCTTCTTTTTCTGCTTTATCCTGCTTTTCTATGGATACGATAAAAGCTAGTCAACTAGGAAACTGGAGGCTTTTGTTTCCAACCCATCCTCCATTATTTTCTCTCCATATTCTAGGATTATCAAGTCTTTCCTTCACTCATCATCACTCACTCATGCTATTGCTAATTCGTGAGGTGCTTGATAGATTGGGAAATCGCTTTAGTCAACTATGGGGTTTATCATAATTAGTAAGCCTGCTTTTATGAGCTAGCTTGAGTTGTCTTCATGCGAATCCTTTTTCCTTTATAAGGATGTATTACCTATGTAATAATATCAATTATCATTTATTGATCATTCATTAATGTGTGTTCATTAATTCTTCTTCTTCTCTCATTATGCTAATTTTCTACAATTCTCTGTGAGGTTAATTGTGTGCTTAGATCCTTAGCCAGTTTATGAAATTCCTTATGCCATCAAGGCTTTAGAATTTATACATATTTCATATCCATCAACAAGGAAAGTAGATGAATTTTGGAAGAAGAATAATGGAAAAATATTTGAAGACCAAAGGACAAATCATCACAGCCAAAGACATTCTCAAGTATGGATGAAAGATAACTACAATATGGCAATCCATGTTTGAGGTATTTCAAAGACCTTGATACATCCTGAGTCCATGAAATTGGAGGATGGACTTAAGGAAATTGGATGTCTACTCCAAGTAAAATAACAGGCCCTACAGTTGGGTTGCAAACAATGACAGAAGGAAGGAAGGCAGACAGGGATGAAGTTTGGTAAATCAAGAGGTATATATGTTGGAGCAGCTTGCAGGTGTATCTTCTAATCTTTAGGAGTTCAATTTTGAGCTTCGAACCATGAATTGGTGTATACTATAAGTTTTGAGAGAACAAGTGAATCTGTGTAGCAACAAGAATGATAATTGGGAAAAGAAGGATGAAGTCTGAAAACGTTTGTATGTAGTTTGTGAAGGATTTTGATATAAAGAAAAGCTAATCTCATATCTGAACAGTATGATGAATAGAGAAGAAGACTTAGGAACAAGACACAATTGTTGTTAATAAAAAGTGAAGGGTGATTGAGGTGACCTCGATATATAGTAAGTCCAATAGCATTGTCAAGTGGCCAAAAGATTTCCTTTTTAAATTTGTAGATATATCTTTGGATCTGGATAAAGCATTGAGCATGAGGTCCATGATAGATGATGCACATTTATGAAGCATTCAATTAAAGACTTGAGAAGTTCCTTAAGGAGTGCAAAAACAACATATTGATGACAATGATGAAAATGGACCCTATATAACCCAAATAAGTGTAGAAGTCATTTCCATAGAAATAAAGGAAGCAACACGCTTGTATGAAGACATTGCATAGAGGTTCAAATCATTGAGACAAGATTCAGATCATATGATGCATTTGATAGAAGTAGAGAAGAAAAAGGCACCCAGATTAAGAGTGCTGATTGATAGGGGGAGCAAGAGTAATTTCCTGTTATCTCATGGACTCTCTCTAATTGAAACAAAAAAAAGTGAAGGGATTATTTTGATGCATGCACACATTTTATGAATTTAATAGATTATTGATCCATTCCTTAAGAGCAGCTGACAGTACTATCAAGATAATATTTGTTGAAAATATACAAGGCAGCCAAAGTATATAACAGACCTATGTGCAAACACAAATTGAAGATGACAGTCACATGATTAAGGAAATACACTAAATAATTAGATGAAAAGGATGAGACCTTTGAAACTATTGGGAGAAAGTATGATTTTTGCGTACAATCATAGTGAAGACATATGATTTTACTTGTTTCACTCAAAATATTAGAAATCAAGTATTTTGACAAGACTCTTGAAAGTCAAATCTTGTGAAGGCTTTTGAACACATATCTCATATCTACATATGATTGAGGTATTTTGGCTATGGTGATTTCTATTTTTCTGAGAAACAGATTGATGATGACCATGGATAGGCAGATGAATTGACTATGACAGATTGAAGACAAGTTTGTGGAAAGATTGAAGAGTAGTCTAGTGAAGCAGGATTGATGACAAGAAATTTACATGATAACAACTTGGCAAGGAAGCAATTATGAAGACAACCCCAAGCATGAATTCAGGTAGTTGAAGGTGTTATATTGGGATAAAGATGGTCTAAAATAATTGATCGATGAACACACTATCTCTTGGTATGAGAAGTCTCATGATCTTAACCATAGGGATTGATCAAATTATCTTGAAAATTGACAATGAAAAAAATTGGTTTGGAATATGATGAGCCAATAAGCAAAAAGTTGAAGACATGGAAATGAAAGACAAAGAAGCAAGGCTCGATACATTTATCCACTACAGAAGTTGAATACATTGCATGATCTAGACACTGGCAGGCTTGGATAAAAAACTGCTGATATCTTCACTAAATCGTTACCCAAGACACAGTTTGAGTACCTATGCGAGAATCTAGGTATCATATCTTTTTCCAAATAACTTGTTCACTTTGATAGGGGGAGTTGTGCTATAGATTCTTCTTTGAAATTGATGTAAAAGGGGAAGAAGTTGTTTGTAACATATGATAAACATATTGATGACTACTAGTACAACATGCATCCAAAAGTTGAATATTTCCATCAATGTCAAAGGGGGATATTGTTGTAGGTTTTGCAGTTGTTACAGTTGATTTTACCACACATGGTTGATCACCTATTTATGGCTGTCCCTGTGCCTCTGCAAACTATTTGGATCCCATGGACTGATATTTGACTTTGATGTTTCCAAGTTCATCCCTAAAAACACATGTTTATTGTTGTACGTGACTTTTAATCCCATACTCGCGTGTATATGTGACTTTTGACCTCAAACCCGCGTACATCAGGATGTGTGCATAAATCCAAATATTTTTGGAGTTTCCCTTGATGTTTGTTTGAACCACTTGACTCTTGGCCTTCCATATGCCTCAATATCGCTCGAATTTGACCCTCCATTACCCATTTGGAGTGTTAGACAAGGAACCCCTTGGATGTATTGAAGAGGAGGAATTGAAGAACAAGGAAACTATAGTCCATTGTTTCCGTAGCTTGCATATACTTGAGTCTGCATCCCTTTTTCCCTTTGGAGCACTTTTTGTTCTTCCCAAGCTTGCCTTTGCTTGTGAGATTTATATCGAGAGATGGAGGATTGAGGTGGTGGAGGCCTAGGTGGAGGATTCAGTTTCTTCGATTCACAGATGGGCGGACAGAGGTTGTCACTTGTGTAATCTATGATTTAATTAATACAAATATCTTTTCTTGTCCAATAATGTGCATTTGAATGAATATTGAATCCATGGATATGTTTAATTTCTTATACATTTTTGATTATATATGCTAGAGTAGATCTAACACCATATTATATAGCATGCTTGTCTTGTTTGCTGTTGTTGAGAGAAAATTGCTAGTGCGAGTGGGATTGGAAAAAGCTCAATGGGGATCTACTTAAACCATTCGGAATAAGGTATGATTCGAGATCCTTTAGTGTTAGATGTTTGGTTTATCTTACATATTGGGAAGGGATTGATTTCTTAGGTCTATCTGTCTATTGTGGTACACCCCAAGCCATAGGAATTTTCTCTCCATAATAGAATTGGCGACCATACTGGGGAGGTTCCTAGTTGTTTCTCTTTGGGGGTTTTCGGTATTCAATGTAATTGAATTGCTCTGATTTATTTGTTTCTGTGTTGGGTCTGGTGGCATGTTTTTTGAGTAGGGTCCTGAAGGAGTAAATTTTGTCTTAGCTTGTCTGTTTGCCTTATTTTTCTTCCTTTTTCTTCCTATACACGGGTTTAGCTTTCACAGTCGTGTATACACACATGTTTTCCTTGAACAGTTGCGCATGTACACTGGTTTACTGAGAACAGTCACGCATGCCTTGATTTTTAGACTTATTGGGAGGATTAAGTGTTGCTGGGTGATTTTGGATGATTGTTGAGTCTTCTTAGATGCTTCTAGAGTCTGTTTAAATACTCTATTTCTGACCAAAGACTATTTTTAGTTTTATTTTTAGTAATTTTCTTGTCATTCATTTTCTACTTTTTGTTTTGATATTAGTGCATTAGGTCTCTTTTACCTTGGTGCTTTGCTTGGATACTGTTTGTGAGTGGTTGTAGAGTCTGAGGGTTGTAGAGTCATATTTTTTGCTTTTATTTCTCATTTAATTCAAAAATACAAAAATATTTTTCTTTTTGCATAGTTATGCATTGCTTGCAGTTTGCATTAGCATGGTACTTGCATTAGGTTTGCTTGGTGAATTTTAGTTATATTTTCATATACGAATGATTGCACTTACATTTGAAGGAAAAATTTTGCACTTCACATAGTAGCATACCCTGTTTTTCATTCTACACAGTGCAATTGCATTGATTGTTAGGTGTGCATTTTGCTTCATGTTATGTCATAACACCATAAGTTGTACGACCATTACCCTTTGAGTATAACAACCAAATAAAATCAACGCTTAATGAAATGAATTACACTCTTTTCTTTTCTAGGGTGCATCAACAAGATTAGGTTTTAGGGTCTTGGAATAGTTCATTGTAAGTTAATTCTCCAAGACCACTAAGCAAAACAATTAGGTGTCTATCTAGGTGAGAGTGTGAAACCCTTGGTATAATTAGTGTTTCTCAGGATGATCCTCTTACACGGGAGTTAAGCATGAGGCAATGCATGCGATTGTGACTGGGATGACCCTTGGTTAATTTCTATGAGCACTGGAGGTATTTCCAGGATTGTATTCGTATCTGGGGGCCTTTGAGGTATTGAATAGTGCACCCCTGGGGTTCTAGTTGTGCTTTCAGGCTTCGGGCTTTGCTACCCTGCCAATACGGTCAATCCCACTTGTGACTATCCTCCTGAGCATTGGTTATATTGAGGTGACCTTAGTTTCCTTAACTAGGTTATCGAGGGGATATTTGCAAAGGTTATTCTATAGGTGTCATGGCTAGGTAGTGGTCGGAAAACATAGTTGCTATATGCGTTGAAGCTGAGGGCCATTATAATTGGTTACAAACCTCCACTTGTTGTGTATGGGAGTCTCAAGCTTCTCCTAGGAGAGACATACCTGCTTCATTTGGGAGCTCATTTATCCTGCCCTTGGTTTGCTTGTTGTTTGGCTTTAGATTTTCTTAGGTTTATGCTCTGTGCACACTAGTCTTCTTATGGTTTCGTACATATATAAAGTCTTTTATTTTTGTTGACTCATTGTGGATCTAGGTGCGGCTCCCCGTCACTCTCGTTTTTTAGCAAGTCTTCTGCCTTCTACGTCTCCTCCTCCCTCGGGAGAGAGATCCAAACAGTATGGGTGGACTAGTTATCCCTTTGATTCACACAGATATCTTGCCATGATTCATCATGAGCCTGAGGTCCCATAGCTTCCACCTTCCCCGCCTTCGGCGATGTATGTTGATCCTTCAAGCACATATGGAACTCCACCTGAGCCTGGTCCTGATGGGACTGGACCGTCACAAGATGATTTATCATAGTTTCCTGATTACATTAGCTCCAACCCCTAGTATTGGTTATACTATCCAGGTAAAGAGACTCACCATGGACCCACCAACACTTACCACATTAGATATGGCATGCCTGATATTCTCGATCCTGGTCTGGCACCTCATGTCGATTCGGTTGGTGACCCTAGTACTGTGCCTGGGGGAAGTTCCATTCCTTTCCATGCGGAAAGGTTTGGTAATAGTAGTCACATTGCACCATCCAATCTAGCGGTGGCAATTATTTCATAAAAACAGCCCGGACCTAGCACTAGTGTTCCTCTTCAGGGACCTCAGCCGAGACATGTGAATATTGGGGGTACAAGCTATATTGCTTCACATATTCCATCATTTTCTCAATGTTTTCCTTCGAATACCTTTTTGACACATCCTCTTCCTAACTCTAGTGGTCCTTCGGGTCAGATTTTGACTACAAGCCATGTTCATCCTATGACTGCTAACACTGTAGTATCACAAATCCAAGTGCCTCCTTCTATGTTAACATGTCATGTACTTTTTTCTGGATCATCTCATGGAATACCTAATGGATCATCTCATGGTCCAGCTCATGGAGCTTCCCATATACCTAACTATTGACCATCTCATGGGACATCTTATGGATCATCCCATGGACCATCTCATGATACAACCTATGGAGCTTCCCATGGACATTCTTATGGACTACAGTATGGACAAAACTATCAACCGTATGGGTATGGGTATCAAAAACCCACTCACTCTTCTAACTATGGCTTTATAGCACCTCATAATCAAGGTACTCTGCATTACAATGCTTCCATGCAGTCCTTAATGGGTCATATGGGAGGAGGCTATTATCCCACTGGCCAAGGCCATGGTGTGTATAGAAATCGACCTTATATGAATCAGTCCTACCAGGGAGCATGGCATCGACCGGCTCAACCTAGGCTCCCTTTCCTTGCGACTTTGAACCTACCTGATTTTTCAAGATTGACAAATGATCTTGTGTTTCATAATCCAGCATGGTCGGCAGTCCCTACCAAGATTCCTTTGGACATTCCCAAGTTCTAAGGTGAGTCTGGTGAAGATATTGGTGAGCATGTCACAACCTTCCACCTTTGGTGCTCTTCTAATTCCTTACATGATGAATCCATCCATTTGAGGCTATTTCAACGCACCCTCACGGGTCCTGCAGAAAAATGGTATATAGAATTACCGAGGGGACCTATACTATGTTTGATGACCTTGCCATGAATTTTCTTAATCATTTTCAGCTACCTGTACGTTACGACATCGGTACCAAACTCTTGTTGACCTTCCGACAAGACAAATCGACGCATATTTCAGATCATATTCAAGAGTGGCATAGACAAAAACAATTAATTAAAGCCTTTATACCACTAGAGTTTCTTCTAGAGTGGTTCCTCAAGTCATTGTTACCTTATATTATGAAGGCTGTTTCTACACCTAGAGTTCAAAATGAGGACCAAGCTATTTTTAGGGCTCAAGAGTTGGATTTGATCTATGCTCAATTCGGACTCTTGTATGAGATTATACCAAATGCTCTAAGATCCAATTTCGACCTCAAGATTAAACTTGGGCCACATGACGATGGTGTTGTTGGATCCACAAGTACCAAACCTATAGACTTCGTTACAAAACAAGTGAGCCAGTTATCGATTAACCAGCCTGGGTCAAGAAAAGCTAAGGCTTCATCTCAACCTACCCAATCGATGAGTGTACTCTTCGTGTAAACGTTGAACCCGAAAGACAACCATCATCCTGGAAGGAATAAAAAGAAAGGAAAACATAATCCTAAGGGTGGGAATAAAAATGAAAATGGTAATAATAATGACAAGAACACGAATAATGTTGGGGGGGACAAGCAGCCTAAGCGTAAGGTGAAGTTTCCTTGTAATTTGTGTAAGGACGATCACCCCACTCACTTGTGCCCTCGTATAGAGGATGCCTTGAAATTCATAGCACAGGGCCCAGCTGTGTTTACTAATCCTTTACCTAATAATCAAAATATGAACTCGAGTACCATTCATCCTGGTTGTGTGTTTGGTGGAACTAAAAACCCACCGAAGGCCGCTAGTGGTCACGGTTGCATCAACATGGTGAGAGCTACCAAATTTGTGACACCTGCAAAATATTATGGTTCATCACAACCAGACCGTGGGAAAGAACCTAATCCTCTCGAGAGATCTTTGCGAATTGAAAAACCTACAGATAAACCTAAATTTTTGCCTTGCATTCCTAAGGGAGTCTTAAAGCGCTTAGGGCACAATACTAATGCTCAAGCTGCCCATAACTATTCAGTTGTCTAGGATTTGGTCCAGACTCCTTGTGTAATGTTCGCATTAGAAGTGCTTCAAACTTGTCCTTCATAGAGAAATGCCTTGCTATTTTCTCTTGGGGTTAGTGATTATAGCTCTTCTTCCATTATCAAATTTGAAACTCATGGAATCCAGCCTTTCTTGCCTTACTACATGTCTCTTTTGATTCATGTAGAGTGTCTCAACAACACCATCATGCGTACTATCATTAATGAAGGCGGTGCCGCTTCCGTGATGTCTTTGTCTTCTTGGAAGGGTTTAGGTTCTCCCACGTTGTCTCAGTATGCCAACATGTTGATTGATTTTGATGGAAGGTCATTTCGGCCGCATGATATACTTCCTTCTCTAGAGGTCCAATTGGGAGGGAATACTATCGCGATTGAGGTCGAGGTGGTTTATGTGCGCCTTGACTACAATATTTTGCTGGGTAGGAAATGGATGTACAATATGAAAGCTGTAGCTTCTTCAGTATTTAGAGTGGTTTGATTTTCATTTAATGGGAAGATCATTAATATTGATCAAAATACTTTCCAGAATCCGAGTGTTAACGCATCACCAGGAGCTTCTATTTTGATTTTCAATCATTCTCAGCCGACAACTGAGAATGTGGGTGTGGGTATGTATCCTTCTCTCATGGGAACCTTTAGTTGTCCTGCACCCGTCCTTATGATTGGGTCTAGTCTTGGTGGGGATTCATCCTCATTGAATTTGGTATCCTTTTGCACTACTCGTATGGAAGATCCTTGGATTCTTCCTTCACCGAGTACTTTGAGTGTGCCTGTTGAGACAGACGTGCCGTTTCCTGCAACAATGGTGGCATATCAAGAGAATATTGATCATGTTGTAGAGCCTATTCCTTCCTCTTCGCAGAAGGAGGAGGATGACCCTTATATGCTACCTGCATGGGCAGTAGATTCATCTCACTCTCACGACTGCCTTGATGATGTTCTTCCGTCAGATGAAGCTATTCTTGAGGCCATGTTTGGGATTGAACAACCTTGGGAAGAGTGGCACCATAGATAATATTTCCTTCCTGAGCTTGATCATTTAGAGTGTGATGACTTTAGGGTGATTCTATGCAAGAAAATTGTTAGCCCCGTGGTCCCATTAAGCTCTCTTAGTCAGATGGCTGAAGGGAACATGGCTAACCTATCACCAATGATTCCTATCAATATTTATTATGATCATGGTAAGATTGAGAACGTCTACATTGGGACAGATTGTTCCCTCGATGAGATTAGAGAGTATATCGAGATGTTTAAGGAGTTTCATGATATTTTCTCTTGGTCATACAAAGAAATTCCAGGCATAGACCCTCGTATTGTCGAACGCAAAATAAATACCTATCCGGATGCAAAACTGGTTCGACAATGTTTGCATGCCATGAATCCTAGAAAAGCACCTGCCATTAAAGCTAAGATAGAGAAACTACTCAAAGATGGTTTTATCTATCCCATTCCCTTGACAAAGTGGGTTTCTTATTCTGTTCCGGTGGATAAGAAGCATGGAGCAATCCAAATATGCACTAATTTCCATGATTTAAATCGAGCCTATCCTAAAGATAATTTCCCTACACCATTTATTGATCAAATTTTGGATGAGTGTGCAGGAAGTGAGGTTTTTTCTTTTATGGATGGATTTTCTCAATATAATCAGATACAAATTAAGCCCGAGGATCAATTGTCCTTGGGGAACTTTTGCATATTGGAAGATTCCCTTCGGCCCTAAACATGCCAGAGCTACGTTTTAGCGGGCCATGAACTTAATATTTCATGATATTAAAACGATTATTGAAGTATATTTGGATGATCTCACTGCTCACTCTCATTTGAGAGTGCGTCAAACTTACGATTTGTGATTATTGTTCGAAAGATTTTGTCATTATCAATTTCCTTTAAATCCTCATAAGTGCATCTTTTGCATGAAAGTTGGTCATTTACTAGGATTCATCATATCCAAGGAGGGTATTAGAGTCGATCCCTTGAAGGTTGAGGAAATACTTCAATTCTCTCCCCCACGTAACATTTGACACATTCAATGTTTACAAGGTATGGTGAAATTCTTGCGAAGGTTCATGGTCAATTTTTCCAACTTGACTAAAGGATTCATGCGTCTGTTGAAAAAGGATACCACTTTTTACTGGGATAAGCGAGCCTAGGAGTCTTTCAGTGCTCTTAAGAAATCCTTAGCAATGGCCCCCATGCTTAGTCCACTAGACTATAGCTGTGATTTCTTGATTTATGTGGTCGCGTCTCAGGAGACAGTTGGTATGGTATTGGTTCAAGAGGATGAGGAGATCCATGAGCATGTCATATATTATTTGAGTTGAAACCTTATTGATGCATAAATTCACTATTCCCATGTGGAGAAACTAGCCTTAACCACCGTTCATGTGGTTCAGCGTTTGAGACATTGCATTCTCCTTCTCTAAACTTTGGTCGTAGCGCACATCAATCCATTTCAGTTCATCCTCACTAGAAGGATGATTGGGGGAAAATATAATAAATGGATTGTGATTTTGCAAGAGTTCGATCTCAAGTTCGTTTCAACGAAATAGAAGAAATCGTTAATCTTTGCTAAGCTCATATCGGATTTCCCAAATTTGGAGTAAGAATAAGTTTATGAGGATTCTTTTGTCGATGAGCATATATTCCTCATCTCAACTGTGGACCCTTGGTATGGAGATATTATAGTGTATTTGCAAACACTGAAGGTCCCCACTCACCTCTCATGGGATGAGGGACGATAACTACATCGTGTAGTGAAGAACTACCTCATAGTGGATGATACTTTGTACTGCCGTGGGGTGGATTCCATTTTACGTCATTGTTTAACTCATGATGAGGTTGAGGTCGTGCTTAATGATTTCCACGGAGGGGAGTGTGGTGGTTATTTATCTGGGCTTTCTACAGCCCAAAAAATATTAAGAGTGGGCTATTTTTGGCTGTCCATCTTTAAGGATTGTGTTAATGTAGTCAAGAAGTGCCACCCTTGCCAAGTGTTTACACGTAATATGCGCTTGCGTCCAGACCCTTTGCATTGGTAGGATTGGTGCATTTGAAGAGGATATTCTATCATGTATGGAAGTATGGGATTGACATTTAATCAAGAGCACCAAGCCCTCTATAGACCTCATTGTTAATGGTTTTGAATTTTGAACTCATATATCATGATGTTAGTAAAAAAGTACCCTTCACTCAAGAAAAGATAAATGACTAGACATGTTAATATTTATTCCTCATTTAATTTATTATATTATCCAATTTTATCAAAATTGGAGGGTTCTTATTTGAGCCCATATGATCAATATTTACCACTATTAACTCTTCTTGTAAAATTTCTACTCATAGTGTTATACTGTATTTAGTTTTCACTAGCTCGTGACCCAATTTTCCTCACAATTCTATTTTTATCATTAGTTACTTTGCATATATAGTGTTCTAATAATGGTGTAAATTTTTGGAAGGATGCACTAGCCTACTCATGAAACTCAAACACATTGCTACCCTTCCATTTCAACATATCCTATAATTTATGGTTGAGCAGACTTCAATCTTTGTTTCATTTTCATTTATAAATTATAAGCATGAAACATCTCATCCATACTAGGATTTAAACTGCACCTTGTTGCTCATAGTACGCAAATGGAAAGAAAAAAATTAGTTCATTCTTTATATTACTATCATTTTATTTTCTGACTTCCCCACCACTTTGATTGTTGTTGGAATATATAACTGGCAGTATTAAATTCCTAAAGCAAAGGCTGACATTCTCCTTTATCGATCTTTTTCCATCATTTGACTTAAATTTCTAACATTAGCATTAATAATTCTAGTATTTTTGAGTGGTTCCAGCCTCATTGATCTTAATATTAAGAAAATATAAATACATATCCCATTCAGAATTCAACAGACCTGACAAATTTCATTATTTCAATATTTAAAGTTTGGAAGGATTGGAGCATTTCAAGACAGGATTCTATCATGTATGGCAATATGGGATTGGCTTTTAATCAAGAGCAGCAAGCCCTCTATATGAACCATTGTTGATGGTTTTGAATTTTGAACCCATATATCATGTCCTTATTAAAAAATTACCCTTCACTCAAGACAAAACAATCGATTAGACATGTTAAGATTTTTTCCTCATTTTAATTCTTAGATTAGCTAATTTCACCAAAATTGGAGGGTGTTGATTTGAGCAAAACAAGGTGGTTGGATTGGGATCCACATGTAGCATCAAGAAATATAACTAATGTCCTAGAGGATCAAGGAAGAGGCCAAAGGATGAGGCATGGGATCCTACATATGATGAGGATCCCAATACAGGGAGTGATTTTGTTGATATGTAGTTATTTGTTGTTAAATGATTTTTTTTATACTAGGGGGACCATTAAGAGCCTCAATGTTAATGATTTCTATTTCAAATATATTTCACACTTGTGCCATTTTTCTGTATTCACTCTTGCATGGGTAGGGGAGGATGAACTTAAATTGTAAACTGTGGTAACCAATCAAAGTTGAATACATAAAAAATTAGAAAGAATCCCAAGGAGGGGATGATGCATACAAGTAAAGACAACAAATTTGTTGCATGTATAAAGGAATTAAGATTCAATTTTTTAATAAAAATTATCCTTAATTGAATAAGTATTAGTTTAATAAACCTTATTTTATCCCTAATGGAAAAAGAGTCAACTTAAGTGGTCAAATAAGTTTGAGAACACAGTTGTGATTGAGTAGTTACAATTGTTTAGTAATAAATGAATTAGTAATAGCAAAACAACTATCCAATGCATGGGTTACTCATAATCCAAAAATATGCATCTCAACTAGCCCAAGAAGAGGATAGGAACCCAAAATGACTGGATATAAAATCACATATTAATGTTTCTTGCAAATACCTTGGCTTGAATAGAGATTGTTGTCTAGTAGCATGCATGGTTTTACTTCTAGTAATAAATTACAGTGCTCAATACTTGTTTCATGGGATGGACTTGTTCAAATAAATTTGCATTAAAACTATTGTTTAATTTATTTTGGTGTTGATAGCAAGGATCTCTACCTAAAACTGATGGCTAGGAATTTTGGTTCATTAAGTAACAAATAGTGTGTTAACAAATGATAACAAAGCTTGAGGTAGGAAAAGGGGCCAAAGTTTACTTTGATTTCTGCTCATTAGTGTAGGAGGACATGACAAAGTTTCTACATACAAATAAATGTTTAAAAGCAACCCATGAATGATAAATGACTCAACCTCTAGTATCTTTAAGCCTGCTAAGGGGCTATGACAAGGATACCCCTTGTCTCCTTTATTGCTCCTCCTGGATACTCAAGGCCTGAATAGGATCAGTGAAGCTTATATACAAATGGAAAATCGAAGGGGTTCAGGAAGGAAGATGGATGTCCATCTAACACCTTCTTTTTATACAGGATGTACTAATCTTTAGAAAAGGATCTATTAGAGAGGAATGGTACTTAATGGAGGCTCTTGATATATATAACATAGCAATATGAATGGAAGCTTATCCCTTTCTCTAGGTTTAAGTGACAATCCAATGACAATAATTAATCATATTTTTCCTTCCCAAATTATGGATTTCAACAGAGGCCTAAAATACTTAGGATTTTCTTTAAAACCAAACAACCATAGAGAAAAGAATTGGTGTAGGTTATGTGAAAAAGTAGATAAGAGAGTATCAGGATGGTACAATAACTGGCTATCCTGAGGAGGAAGACTTACATTAATAAATTCCATCCTGGAAGCCACTCCAGTCCACTGCCACTCAATGGCATATATCCCCGTGGGAATTCTGGAAAAGATTCAAATAAAATGTTTCAATTTTCTTTAGGATCAAAGAAGGGATTACCTTTGGTGAGATACAAAGGACTAGCATAACTAAAATTTATGGGAGGATGAGACCTCAAAATATTTACTAATTTATAAAAACACTTACATCCACGAGCCTATAGAGATTACTGAAAACACTTGGTCTATGGAAAAATGTTATAATATCAAAATACATTGAGGAACAAATAAGATAGATATCAAATATGCTGCAAATTCCTCCATTATCTAGAAAGGTTGCCACAACCTTAACCAGTGCAGGACACTAGTTAGCATGGAATATAAGGAATGGAAATAGTGTTAAGAGTTGGACTTGATTCTTGGGTTAGCTCTTATGGAGTCTATACACTAAATGAAGGCCTTGTTTAGAAGCTAAGGCTATACTTCATATGATAGATGCTGCAATCCAAGACAAAGATAACCTTTTTTGTTATGGTTGACAAAAGGAAACAAGGATGATTGGATTGAACGGACAAGATGTTGATTGGTGGAATAAGTATGTTAGTAGATTAAATACTAACTACATATTTCTCAAATAAGAGGATGATGATTTAGTATCATCACAAAGTCCCAATAGAAAATTAACTACAAGTTTTGTATATAAATCCATGTTTCTTAATGGAGAAATAGGATCAGAAAGGTGGTGGAAGCCATTATGAAAAGTTAAGGCACTATTAAAATATGAACTTGTGATGTGGTCAACCCTAAATGATAAGGTTTCTTCCTGGGATGTATTCCAAACTTAAAAGTAGATATTGGAAAGGGCCTAGTCTATGTATGCTATTGCTATGTTGAGGTGATGAAGAACATATCAAACATCTACTAATAGAATGCTCTTATAATAAGTAGGTATGGAAGGAGTTCTATATTCTGCAAGAGGGAATACGTAAGTGGGAAGGTCCTTCTTTGGTTGATGGCCTGAAAAGTTGGATGGAGAATCCAATACTGGTGGATCACAAAGCATTTCCCTGCATTGTCTCATGGTCAATCTAGATAGTTGGAAATGAGATATTACTATAGGATAAACCATTTACTGCTCTCGAAGTGCATGTCACATCCCCTCCCCTCCCCTTTACTCACTGAGAGAGAGGACACAACTCATTGCTGCTGCTATCTAACAAACTAGGGATCTAACCCCATGAACATAAACAATAATGAATTGAAATAAAAACATATGCAGATGCATAATGCAATCATATACAGCAGAAGAAAATACATTTCAACACATTCATTAAACAAATACAGTAAGGATTAATACATAAAATACAAGAGAGCATTTATTTTGTAAATGATTTGGCCAGCAACTAACTATGATCCTGCAACGTTCCACCCAACCATAGGCTAGTGTGCTCATCAATATCTCAGCACCACTTCCAACCCCAAGATGGACATGATTTCCACAAGGAACTAGGTAACAACAGGCTCACACATATCCAAATACATATCAAAGGTCAGCCAAGCCAATCTACAGTTGGGTTTATCAGGATGCTAAGGTAGTGGAAAGGTATAATTGCTAACCTTGTGAGCTCAACCACTGAGCTATGGACACATGCACCATATCTATCTAGCTTAGCATCCACAATACCTACACACCCAACACAAGGAAGTATTTCCTTTGCTACTACATGATCCCCCGGGCCATACCTTCCCTTCTAGTGCTCTTCAAGGTGTGCATAGAAGATTTTCCTATCACTCTTGATCTGTCTGTGAGGTCCCTCTCTTCACCAGGTTTATCAAGCCAATTTTGTGCCTCTTCCAATCCTAAGTCTTTCACACCATAATAGGGATGCACATAATATAAAAATACAAGTGTTGGGCATGAAGAAAAACATTTTGCAACCAAAAACGAATTGGTAGAAGGGAAAATAAACCCTAGGTGAGAAATACGATTTCAGAAAAAATTTCTAGCAATTATGGGAGCCAAACGACCTCTGTAAACCCTCAAATCATGGTTCTCTTCTTCCCATTCACTGAGCAATACAAAAATGGGTTTTCCCAGCCATGGAAAAATGAGGACAACAACATAAATCGTGAAGGAAAATGCACAACAAGCTCTAGTTGCATGAGTAAAGAAAAAACATGAATGAATAATGGCTTGGGCATGCATTTCTGGGTATTTACTTACCCATTAAGTCAAAATACGATTTTCCAAAATAGATGGTTTCCCCAATACGATTTTTGACTGCCATACCTCTCATTTCCCAAGGCATTAACTACCTCAACATATTTCTCGAAGAAATAAATGATTGGGTGAATAAGATAAAAAAGGTAGTTAACACCTTTATGTGTTCTCCCATTGAAATTTGGATTAACACTATTGGGTCAAGGGTTTGAATAATTCCCCTCCCTATTCATTTTGAAATCATTCCCCCATATCTTTGTTGCATTGACATAGCTAGTTGTGGGTATTTTTATTAGATTGCATATTAACATGATGTCTCATTTTATAATGTGATTGGCTAGCATGAAAACCACAGGTATCTATTTTAACTTATAATACATAAAATGATAAATCCATGGTGGGGATCTTGTTGCACCTGAAAATCCCACAGTTGCCTGTTTTCCTTTTAGAAAATCCTAGCCTGATTAGCTTTCATTCGCTATGGCAGATATTGATGGAGTCTTTCGTTTACATAGGATTCACTGATGGTGCTAGCCACCACACTCAAAACTTAGCTTCAGCTGCTTGGGTGATCTATACTCCTACAGGTCAAGTATTTTCTTCATGAGGCGTATGCTTATGGCCTTTTTCAAACAATGTTGTTGAATATAGTTCCATTATTGAGTTATTGCGTGATGCCATTTTGCATGGTGTTGATTCTCTTGAGGTAGGTCTTGATTTGTAGTTAGTGGTTTCACAACTTAATGGCTTGTATCGTATTAGGGATCTGACATTATTACGAATATTCTTACGTGTTAGATTGCTATAACAATAGTTTGAGAGTATAACATACATTCAAGTTCCAAGAATTTTTAATCAAGTTGCTGATTCATATGCTAACTATGTTTCAGATTGGCATTTGTTTCACAGGCCATAAGCATATCACAAACACATTTTATACATGTAAATATAATAATAATCGATCATCATAATTTTTTTTTTCATTAAGTTCAAAAAGTGACGTCATAATACATAAGTGTCATATACAAAATTGGGGCTTGTGAGCCACCAAATTATACTACATGGTCATACAAAAAATATATACACCCAGGTCTTTAAGCCTGAGGTGGAGGAGGGTGCTAATCATGGTAGCACACTATGGCTCTAGCTAGCCAACGAAACAATCGAACCCATATTCTTTGTACTCCAACCACTTGACGCTGCATGGCCTCAGGAAAGTCCTCCACTTATGCCATGGGTAGTCTCTATGTCAATCGAACAAAGTTTGTGTGAATGCTTTGGAGCGTCCACTCCGCATGTGCACCCATGATCTCATCACCTATTCCCCTCTATCGATGACGAGGAAATCCATCTGGCCATCGTGGTACTACATATGCATATACATGACAGAGTGTCACTATGTGTCATCACACCAAAAACACATCTTTTGATTTCATATATAAAAAAACACAAAAAATTAAATAATTCAAAAATTAAAAATGGATTTGGGATTCATTACCTATGTCTCCACAAGCTACTCCTGGTGGTAGGGGCATGTCTATATCACCATGGAAGTGAATCCCTGCATAGGGATAGTCATCTATGGCGATGAGTTGTCTTTGCCACCATGGAAAGAACTCTGTGAGGTAGGGGTTAGCCACCCTGCCACCTCCCAGTCTATGCATGATGTCAGCCGAGTGTCGTTGAGATAGATCCTGAACTCCATGTGGAGCAATGTCTACTCTAGGGCTTAGCCCTGACACCCACTCAAAGAATAATGCACTTAGTATGCTTCCAAATTGGAATTTCTGCACCCTACCCATATTGCAGTCACTGAGTTGTTGTTTCATGTTGCTTAGAAGCCTAGTACTCCAATCATATATTGTAGGCCACATACACTCTACCACATAGAACATCATTGGCTGTGAGGCTTGGTGGAGTGAATCCAAACCTACAATCCTTCCTAAGGCCAAAAGTATGTCTTTCAGCCCCAGAATATGAATAGAGTTTTCAGGATTTGACTCCCAACCTTCTTTGTATCCGAAAGACAGTACATATCTATGTACTCATCTATGGTCAACCCGACTCCTGGCTCATAGGATTAGAGGTTCACCACCTCCCCTTGTCGGGACAAACCTGTGATGAAATATATTTCCTCAACCTCATTGCTGAGCGACATCCCATCTATCTGAAAAGTTTCAAACTCTGGATCCTAGTAATCTACCAGCAGTTGGAGTAGTCTTGGCTTTTCCCTCAAGCTGCCAAGACACCAAAACTTGTATAATCCACATGCCTGTAATTCTTATTGAGCCATGAGATCAGCTCGAACAACTTCCTCAACATCACCATGTTCCCTCTCTCTCCACTTTAGTACCATCCTGCAAAAAAACAAAATTTTTGATCATGATTTTCCCATAAAAACCTTATTTGCGGACCTATACATGACTGTTTGCAAAACATCCACGTATGTACGTGGGTTTCTAGGAATTTTTCACGTATGGACAACCCTATACGTGGAAAAATGCCCAATTTCTGCGTGGACCAAAACGCCCAAGTTGGGATGGCCCCAAAAAATTAAATTGACCATGAAAATTGAAATTCTTTATATCAAAATGAAAGAGTGGGGCAAGGGAATTTACTTGGATCAAATGTGGAGGGATTCTGCCGGGCGATGCTCCCGTAATTCGCTTTTGAAGTTCTAAGCTAAAATGCACTATGGTGGGTAAAAATTCAAAATGGTATGAAAATTTTAAAAATTTCACTATTTTATAGAAAAGTTCTGAAATTTTTACCAACTTTCTATAGTTTTTGATTGTTTCTGACCATTTTGGACCGTTTGAACTAATCTGATGTTTTAGGAGCCCATTTTGAGTGTGGTTTGACCATGTCTTCGACCCGTTCATTCCTATTTTAGGTATTATGTCTAAACTGGCATATAGGTTAGGTTTTCACATCCTATTACATTTTGCATAACCTTATGACCATTTCATTTTAACCCTAGGTACGAACCCATTCTATCTTGTCATAGAACCTTTTTTCTACTTTTAGAAGTGCCATGTTGTGAATGGTAGAGCTTTCCCATACATGGGTACCCTAGTTAGATCATGTTTTGCATTTTGGGGTGGGAAAAGGTTCGAGCAATCTAGAAAGGAGTGTAGTTTCACCCTTGTGGTGTTGACAAGGAGCACATTTGACAACCATATGTTGAATTTCTCGTTGCAGCCCCTTCCAAAAGACGTTACGTCGCACTAGCTCATATGTTTTGATGAACCCAAAGTGCCCTACCGATGGAGAAGCATGGAGTTCACAAAAGACCGCATGTTTAAGGTCTGTGCTCTAGGGAAGCACTAGACAACCTGTGTATCTCAGAGAAAATCCATCTCAATATGGATACGGTACCACATAAGGGTCACTGGCCAATTGTTGGATGATTTTATATAATGAGGAGTCATTGACATAGCCTTGCTGAACAGAGTGTAACCAAGTTGGAATAGGCATAGAAATAATTGAAAGAGAAACATGGGCATCAAATGTGCAGAAAAGAGCATCCACCACAAGATTGTCCTTGGCCTTCTTGTAAGTGATCTCATAGTCATAATACCTAAGTTTGCTAACCCATTTATGTTGTGCTAGGGATGAGACACGTTGTTCTAGGAAATATTTCAAACTCTGGTGATCAATCTTGATGTCGAAAGGATTCTCTAAGAGGGATGACCACCACTTATGTATTGTGTGCAAAATATTAATCATTTCCTTCTCATATGTAGAGGTGGATAAACTCTTTCCAGAAAGGGATTTGTCCTTGATTTCAATGGAATGTTCATCTTGAAAGAGGAAAACCCCAAGTCCATTGTCATAAGAATCACTCTCAAGAGTGAAGAGCTTGAAAAAATTAGGCATATGAAGGGTGCATCATAATGAAAGATCCAAGGGAGTAATTGAGACTGCTGAAGGTTGCTTCTGAATGAAATGGAGCTAAGTGATGACACCATGTGAATTTTTCTTAAGGAGCTTTTCCATGCAATGGGAACTGATGATGTTGAGAGAACCTACTTGTAAGCCATTGAATGTGTGTTTGTTCCCATTTATTGAAAATTGCGTCCATAGTTCAACAAAGTCCCATAAGATGGGTCGAAGTGTGTGAAAACCATTGAGTTCTCAAAATCACATCACATCCTCCTAAAGGCATGGCAAACCTGTTAGAGAGCATGCTATAATATCCATTAGAGATACACACATTGTGCATTGCAACACTTTCCTTTGCAAGGTAAGGTGCTCCCATTGGAAAACATGACTTTAAACATGGAGCAAGGATGGAAAAAACTATCATCTTGTTTGGCAATATGAGGGTCAATGAAGTTATGGGTGCTACTAGAATCAATGAGTATTGCAATAGGAATATTCTTGAAGAAACCCTTGACCTACATGGTTTGTGGGGAAGTGACTCTAGCTAATGCATGGAGAGATATCTCTAGGTGTTCATCATGAGAATGAGGGTCAATAGGAGGCTGTTGAATGTCGACCTGATCGTCTACTAGATACCGAGCAGCTTCACAAATTTCAAGTGCAGGCGGAGACACCAAATCCAAGGGATAGATATTTTTTTCAGTGCATTGATGTCCCCAGGTGAATTTCCAATCACAATTATAACAAAGTCCTTTTTCCCTACGTGCCTACATCTCGACTTCAGATAAATGCTTGATAGGAGTGGGTCTAGGAGTTGGAGGGATTGGATGTCTTTGGGAAACCATATTTTTGAATGAAACAAAAGTGGATTTGGGGAGTTGCTGAGCCCTAATCTTGTCCTCCGCCAACTTAGCCAACCCTAGGATTTCCATCATTGTGTTGGGACAGAACATGTTAACCTCAGATCAAATTGTATCCTTCAGATCACTGATAAAACAACTCATGTAGAATGCATCAAACAATTCTTTTGTGTGATTGACCAATTTCTCAAATTCGGTATGATACTCTTGAACAGTGCCAATCTGGCGAATGTTGGTGAGCACTCCTAGGTATTCATCAAAACCATGAGGGCCAAATCGATGTAAAAGGAGTTGGTAGAAATCTATCCATTGTGGCGCGTCATGAGCCTTGATGTACCAATGGAACCATTGAAGGGCTTCATGTTCCAAATGAAAGGATGTGAGTGAGAATTTATTGACATCAAGAGTGTTATGTAGACTGAAATATTACTCGACCTTGTAAATCCATCCAGTCATATCATCACAATTGAAGCGAGGTAAATCAAGCTTCGGCCCACAAAATTTTCCAGAGGAAGAGGAACCAGTGCCTCCAGCAAACCTAGGTTGTTGTTGATTTTTAATGGGTGAATGTAGAGGATGGAGGCTGAGAATTTTTTGATCCAAAGCTTCGAGTTTGGTCTTGATGGAAGCAAGTTTTTCTTCCATGTGTTTATTTGTTCCTGAAGAAATGATCTGTGGCGGTGCTAGAAAGCCGTTCTTTATCAACTTGAAATGGAGTATAGTGAAATGTGACAATTCAAGAATTATACGTGTTATTAACTATAATTAGATATGGACCCCAGGTATATTCGGCTTCCTAATGGTTAAAAGGTAGTCACTTAGCCACCAAGGTTGTCTTAGGCTTGAGTACTGGAGCAGTACCCCTCACTTCACAGCGTTGGTAAAACTGCTAACCACTTGGAAAAAAATGATAGCTATTTGGTTTTCCTCACAGATGAGAATATAGTCAATCTGGTGGGGGTTGTTTCCCTTTTCGCTTGGCAGGTCCTCTCAATGGCCAGCTACTTCGGGGTTCATGTGGTACTCCTCACAATGAGTTTTAGGGCTATGCCCAAGTACTTCCCATAGTTAAGAGGATATGGTTTATTCCCTAATACGAATGAATAATACCTCTACAAGAAGAATAAATACTGCAATAATCACAGTGCCAGAAAAAATGTGACAAAAATGCCACCCAATGCTCAAAAACCCGTAATTAGAGCTAGGGTTTTGAGATGAAAGTTTTAAAATGAGAATAAACCAATCTAAATTGCTCAGAATAGCTATTATAGCCTATTTTTGGAACTAGAACAACCACTCTACTGCTACTAGCATAATCATAATAGAAATCTGGGCACCCGGTCAAAATATTTTCGCTCCGCAATTTTCGCGGTCGTCACTGAGATTCTGAAAAATTGCTGATTTTAATTCCACGATATCTCCACTTCTAAAACTCCAAACGAGATGATTTGTTTTTGAAACTATGTATTTTTGTAAGAGAAATTCATATATACACTCTGTTTCTTCTAATTCTATGCATAAACTTTCATAAATTGATCTAAAATTCGTCGTCCCGTTTTGCCCCTTTTTTCTAAAAAAATAAAAATTTCCCACTTGTGCTAAGGAAAGTGCTCTGATACTAGATGTGGAGAACCTACTGTAATTAAAAATGAGAATGCATGATATAATAGAAATTATGGATCACATAAGAGATTTTATTAATTGTAGACCACTTCGAGGGGGCAACCTCCTTTGAGCAAACTCAATACAAAATAACTCTTCGATGATTTTATTGGCCTCAACACTTAGTTATATACTAAGTCTAATCTAAACAACTATTACTCCCCATGAATGTGGGATAATACAACATACTAAGTGGATGACTTAACATCAACTATTAATCCCCATGAATGTGGGATAATACGACATACTAACGAGACGACTTACAATTTAGCATATGGGTCCAATAAAAGATACTAACAAAATAACAAGGAGGGTTGACACGGGTTCTTAACAAATGTTATTTTAGTAGGTGCTAATAAAAACATGAGGGTTGGTGCTTTCCACAAGAATTTTATTTTAGTAGGTGTTTAGAAAAACATGAGGGTTGCTGCTCTCCACAAGAAAGAATTTTTAAACAGAGGTTGGAGCCCCATTTGAGTAGGTGCTCAAATAAAGATGAATATTTGTCTGTCTCTATCATGTGTATGTGATTGATGATCATCATTCCTTCTGTTATACCTGTTTCATTATCATAACTGTAAATCTATAATCAGTAATAATACTTTAAATATTAAAAATGGTTTAAGCTTTAGAACACACTGATTCACCCACCCCTCTCAGAGTGCCATTGTGTCTAACAAGAAGAGATACAGGAGGTCTTGGTAATTGTATCTATTTATTTATATACTAAAGAAATAATAACATATATACTGTTTATGGAACAAACTAGCAGATAGAGAAAGTAAACTAATTAAGGGAGGATGCATAACATTATTTGCTAAAAAGGAAGTTATGGAAGGTTGGCAAGGTAGATGAAATATACCAAGAAAAAGAGGACATGCATGAAGAGAAAGATGAACCATCTTTATGGGAAAGTGATATGTATGCTTGAAAGAGTTGCATGATATGATTTATCAACTTATGTGAAATAATACAAGGAAAATGCTGAAATTCCATTGCTTGAAAGATGCCAATGGATGATTAAATCATATGGAATGCTCTCGTTAATCATAGTTGAACTTAGTAAATAACTCTCCATGGAAACAAAAAAGAAAATTTCCAAAGTTGGAGTAATTTTAAAGACAATTAGAGAAAGGGAATAAAAATTCCATATGATGGATGGTTAACTTGTTAGCAGATATTACAACATTGTGGAAATTGATTCTAGCAAAAAGTCAAATTTGTTGGAAGGGGATGAAGATAAATAGTTTTGAGTACATTTTAAACATACAAATGAGTAGAATACATGCAAGACATAAGAATCACAACTATATCAAGGTGGGTGATTTAAGATTGGTATTTGTTGTGAAATAGAATGGGAATTGAAACATAAGTGGCAAAATTATGTGTGTTGGAACTTTTGATAAATAAAATTAAACTTGGGGAGAGATTGTGAAATAAAAGGAAGTAGCCATTCAAGATGCAATATCATTATGGGATGGAAATGAGGAAAGGGAAAGTTGGGCTTGGTTGGAAATTGCTCAAGAAAATGGAACAAAATAGCCCAATAATTATTACCATAAGATCTAATGTAGAGGAAGGCATGGGATTATTATAACCATGAGTTGTCGAATTAAGGCTAAGTGGTATTTGGAGAGTTGGAAGAAAACTTTGGATGAATTGGGTGTGATTTGTTTCCTCCCCATGTCAATAATATTCAAAGCTAATATTTCATTTTTGTAAAAGAATAATCCAATAATTCACCATGAGAAATAGTGGTGGAGGGGTGCTAATAGGTGGGAACCTATTCATGCTTAAGGAGAAATCAATGGATGTCTTGTGGAGAATTAACAGTATAGAATAACTATAATGTTTGACATGCACACATTTTATCAAGAGATTGATCTACCACCAATGTCTAGGGTTAGATCAGTCATATTAATTAATGGTTCAAAACCTCTCGTGGTATAATTCAAGTTCAACACGGGTTCAAAGTTTTGCAAAAGATCCAATGTCTAATATTAAAGAACCAAAAGAAGATTGACAATGGATATCATCTCACAATAAATCAAAGAGAGAGAGGACATAAAAGTTTTAGTTGTTACAAATTTCCTAAGTTAAATTAGGAAAAATATGTTGATGCTTGAGAATCTATGATGGTCATTATGGAAAATGATGCAAACTGGGTAATGTTGATCTGGGTGGTCAGTCGGTTTGTAGATCAAAGAACACAACAAAAACTATGTGAACACCCACACAAAAAACAACACAGAGAAATGCCAAGGATTATGGCTTCTATTATTTTAGGAATGAAAATTACATACACAAATACACTAAGAGTCGATGCTCAGTTACTTAGTCGAAGAAACTGTTACATACAATATTCTGAGTTAGATTCTATCACTCAGAGACAACAAACATAACAACAATATCCCCCTCTTTATCTTTAAATATCCTATTTTTATCGCCTTATTGGTTCGGTCAAATCAACTTCTAGAAGTTCCTAAAACGTTATAGGTAGTTTGTATCTTCCTCAGATATAACTTGCAACTGCTTCAAATCATTGCACCACCTAGACCACTTCAATTACCACCATGTATGCCCACTTATTTCTACAACTACCTATGCTACGATGCTGTTACTATTAGACTCGTTGGTTGTCTCGTCCATGTTGGAGGAGCTAGTCGGCTTAGCCAACTAGACTCATTAGTCGAATAATTATAGATTAGGTCGACCTCATAGGTCATGTCGGCTGGTTAAACCAATAGGTAGTTATTATAACTGTTTTGTAAATGTATATATAGGATTTTGAGCCAGATATATACTTGGTTCGGATTATTGTATGAACCCACGTGTGTATTGAGTAATATAATCTGTTATTCTATCTACCATTCTTGTCTCTTGCATCTGTTATGCTTATATGATTCTTTATGTGTATTACTGGTAACCTTGCAATCTGATTGATTACAACATTGGTTCCATTTTAGATAGTACATATATGGATGAAATGACCATGACAAGATGATATTAGAGTAGGATATTAAGAATTGGTGGGTGCATAAAATCACAAACTATTTGTAAAATTACGCCAGGAGAAACAGACTGACTATTGCGTAAGACAAGGAGAATTTATTCTCTAAGGCACATGAGAAGTTTGCTAAGTTCGTACCTCAGTCTTTAAAGAAGCTACTGGATCAATTAGTTGTAGAAACTAAAAACAAAGAGTTACTCTAGAAATTGATAAGAGGAGGAAACACAAATTTTTTGGAGTGACTCGAAAGAATGGTAGTTGCATTTTGTGAAGAAACTATTGTTGAAGAAAGGGTCTCTATTGAAAGCATCCAAGAGAGGTTCTATAATGACTTCACCGTACAATTCCTTTGTTTGCTACTGACTCTTTTGTTTAAATTCATGATCGACAGGGGTGCAAGAGATATTGGCGAACCTCGTCCATTATTAATATAACCACCATCTAACACTAACTAGAAGGCAAAAAAAAACATGGGAAAAATTTATCAAAGAAAGGGAGTGAGAGTACTTTCTAAGAAAATAAACAGTTCCTACCAGACTTACTAAAGCGTTCAGGTTGGATATGGGGGGTAGCTGGTCATGTTTTGGGGTAGAGTAGAGGAATTCTAATCGGCTTTCGAAGACGCCACTTCCAACAATGAAAAGTCGGGCCAATAAAGAGATAATTTGAATAGTGACTCATAAAAGCACTCTAGATTTATAGAAGATAGAATGAGAGAAGAGGCATAAGATAAGGGAAGAGATAAGAGAGAAGGATGCCATGCTGTAGAGAAGAATGACCACTAGAGTGATAGAACATGAGGAGAATTTTCCAGAGTCGGGTCATGACCGACAGGAAGAAGGAGTATATGAAGAAGTGTCACCGATGGAAGAATATTTGTGGATAGAGAAGCTTGAAGCTCTCCAAATTGATATACGCCAAAATATTAGACCTCAATATCCGATAAATTCTGACCAGAGTGCCCGAGTACAAGACATTGTTGAAGAAGACCTAAGACTATGGGCTGGCAAGTTCGGTGTATGAATTCGACTAGACATCGAAGGAAATGATGTCGACCATCTTGTAATTCACCAACCAAAGGAAGGAAACTATGTTACATTTCAGTCATACCCATCTAACCATAGTATCCATTTACTCTACCCAGGAAGGAGCATCCCCCAGCCATTCACAACTTTAGATAATAGAGATCAGTTAGATTTGCAAGAAAGGATATCCTAGCTGCAGCAGTTCACTTGGATATCGACAGAAGGAGTCGACATAAATCGACAACTTGTCGAGAATGAACCGACAACTACAAACAAAAGCTACAATGAAAATGAAAGTTCTATCGAATACATTTGTGAACAAAGAATATTTACAAGAAGTATCCCACCACCACCCCCTCTACCACCGCCTGAAAGAGACAATGATGCCAGAGACATGGCACATGTCTCTACACACATCCTCCTCTACGAGGGAAATGAATATCCCATATGACATTGGTTCATCTATGATTCGACCTGGGAAGCAAAAACTATTACAAATGAGGATTGACAGATCGCACAGTTCATTGGTGCTTTGTGAAAGTGGGTAGTTACATGGTATACTGCATATACTGAAATTTTTTTGAATGTTATGAAGGAAAAAATTAAACAACAATTTCTGTCATTCTGTCATTCTTCTGAGAAAACTTCCTCTGGCTTGTGGTGTACCACAACAGATAGAGAAACCACATAAAGAAATACCTTCCCAATATTCAAGAGAAATACAACATCTAACACTAAAGGATCTCGAAACATACCTTATTCTGGACGGTTGTAGTATATCCTCATTGAGCTTTTTCCAATCGTGCTTGCTTTAGCAATTCACTCTCAATAACAGTAAACAAGGAAAGCATGCTATATAATATAGTGTTAGTACTACTCTAGCATATATAATCAGCAATGTATAAACAATTAAACACATCCATGGATTCAATATTCATTTAAATGCACATTATTGGATAGGAAAAGATATTTCTATTAATCAAATCAGAAATTACACAAGTGACAACCTTTGTCGGCACGTCTACGAACCAGAGAAATTGAGTCCTCCACCTCGGCCCCCACCACCTCAATCCTCCATGTCTCGATAGCAAGATCACAAGTAAAGGCAAGCTTGGGAACAACACGAAGTGCTACAAGGGACAAAGGGATGCAGACTCAAGTATAAGCAAGCTACGACAACAATGGACTATAGTTTTCTTTCTCTTCAATTCCTCCTCTTTAATATATCCAAAGGATTACTTATATAGTGCTTCAATGGGGTAATGGAAGGTCAAATCTGAGCGATATCGAGGCATATGGAAGGCCAAGAGACAAGTGACTCGGATCCACATCAAGGAAAACTCCAAAAATATTTGGCCTTTTGCACACATCCTAATGTATGTGGGTGTAAGGGTAATATCGGCATATATACGTGATAAAGGGATTAAAATTCACATATAACAAATGATAAATGTTTTTAGGGATGATATTGGAAACATCAAAGGTACAAAAGTAGTCCATGGGGTCCAAATATTTTGCAGAGGGATAGGGAATGCCATAAAAGTGTGATCAACCATGTGTGGTAAAATCAGCTGTAACAGATGCCCCCTAATGTGTGAGGTCAGAGGGGTAACATGATGGAAAAAATACATTATAAATCCATCCCAGAAGTGGAGTGATGAAGAACCAGGTGGAAGAACCATCCATCCAATAGTATAGTACAATATTCAATCTCTGCATATGACTGCAAATACATATAGCAGTCTTGGATACATAAGAGTACAATGGCCATGAATAGGCATGGTATACAAAATGTTACATGTGTGGTCATTGCCACGTACAATATAGATCAAAATATCCATGATGAAGATATACAAAGGATCAATATATCCATGAAAGATGAAGATATACAATCGATAAAGATCTCCATAATGGCTGAAGATATCTGACATACACTGGAATCAAGTCACGAGAGCTGAAATCTTATGAACACTGGCACGATCAAGGAGGTAGCATATATGAAATTCCACCAATATGGAAATTATTCTACAAAAACCTCTACGAGTACATGTATTACTATGTGAATAGAGGTCTCAAGGTCAAACATAGTAGTCCATTGTCTAATTACTAGTCATTGATGTATACCGTTAATAGATGCAAGATCACCCACCGATAATGAAAATGGGAATCAAGGTACTAGAGTTCAATCTAACAAGTGCAAATAAATATGTTGAGGTCAAACAATTGGAAGAATCCATCGATTAGGGGACATTGATGTATTCCCAAACCTGTCGATGGTGAGAGAACCTACCACTGGTGACTGTAAGTCTCAATGCACTCAAATGACTCTAGATTCCTATCCCAGAATAAATGATCTGAATTCGATGGGATGGAATCCATTGGAAGGAGGGCATTAACGAATCCCCCATCAACCAACACGAGGTACTCAACAATGATGTATAATGTGGAAGGACTCGAACAAGATGTGCACGAGCTAGTAATAGTACCAAGAATGGCTGACATGCAAAGTCAAGTCAACTGAGGAATGACAGACTCAGGTTTCAACTTCCTTTGAACAAGGGAATAAAGGGGAATGGTGACTGAATGTAGGTAGCATAGACTCAATATACACAAACTGGTACATCTCTGTGACACTGGAGGTATCAACAGAGGCTCCATAGAGACTGGAATCTTAACCAGTCGGTGGAGATAAACTCAAAAAAATGGGTAAAGCTCCTAAAGTCAAACTACTAACCCAACCAATGGATGTGATATACAATGCTCTGTTCAAAGGTGAAACGACTCGACTGCTACCAAATTTAACATCTCTTCCTATTCGGATTTTTGGTTTTTTTTATTTTTTTGGACTTTTTTAGATATTTTGAAAATCTTGAAAAAGAATAAAAGTTTTTTATAGTTACAAGTCTAGGAGGAGATGAGTGTTAAGGGGAAAACAAACTAGTTCCAAGTAGGGGAACATACCTATGATCAATGCAAGGGAACACGTGCAGGATAACGACACTCGAGGGAAAGTCTCCTCCTGGTAAAAAATGGGGAATCAAGCTACAAAAGATATATGAAAAGGCTCTGCTTGGCTAGACATGAGACAAGCTCGGGCTATATGGCTGATAATCAAAGTTAGGGAAGGAGGTATAAGGCTCAATAAGGAAAGAAAAACTCATGATAATGCAATTACAACTTGACATATACAAGGGAGTTTTGGGGAAATGGCCAGCATAAAGGTTAAGAGGAGTATGAAGCTCTTGCTTGAAGTCATGGTGGTACTATACAAAGGACTCCCAAACCCTAAAGGAGAAATGTCGACATGGGCACCAAATGAAAAATAGGATTTAACTAGGGTACCCATGTATGATAAAGCTCTACCATTCACATCATGTCACTTCTATAAGAAGCAAGAAGGTTGTGTGACAAAATGGAATGGGTTCATTCCTAAGGTTAAAATTAAACGGTCATAAGGTTATGCAAAGTGTAAAAAGATGTGAAACCTAACATATATTCTAGTTTAAACATAATACTTGTAGTTGGAACGAACATATCAAAGCCATGGTCAAACTGCACTCAAAATGGATTCCTACAACATCAAATTAGTTCAAATGGTCCAAAACGGTCAAAAACTATAGAAAGTGGGTAAATTTTTCTTTCTTTCTATAAATAGTAAAAATTTAAAATTTTTCATACCATTTGAAATTTTTACCCAACATAGTGCATTTGAGCTCAGAACTTCAGAAGCAAATTCTAGGAGCATTGTCCGATGGATTCCTCCCCCATTTCATCCAGGTAGATTCTCATGCCCTCCTCTTTCATTTTGATGCAAATTTTTTCAAATTTCATGGTCTATTTTATTTTTTGAGCCATCCAAAATTGTGCATTTCAGCCCACACAGAAATTGGGACTTTTTCCACGTATAGGGCTCACCATACGTGGAAAATGCACTGAAATCCGCATCCATACGCGGTTGTTTTGAGAATAGTCATGTACAAGGCCACAAATAAGGTTTTAAAGGGCAAAGAATGATCACACAACTTGGTTTTCATGCAGGATGGTGATAGAGTGGAGAGAAAGAGAGAATGGTGATGTTGAGGAAGCTGTGCAAGGTGATCTCATGACCCAACAAGCATTACGGGCATCTGGCTTGTACAAGTTTTGGTGTCTTGGCAGCCTGATGGCAAAACCAAGACTACTCCAGCTACTGATGGACTATTGGGATCCAGAATCTGAGACATTTCAAATATATGGGATGTCACTCAACATTAAGGTTGAGGACATATATTTCATCACTATTTTGTCCCGACGAGGAGAGATGGTGAACCTCCAATCTCATGGGCCAAGAGGCGGGTTGACCATAGAAGAGTACATGGGTATGTACTGATTTTTGGAGATGGAAAAGGTTGGGAGTCAAATCCTGACAAACTCTATCCAGATTCTAGGGCTGAAGGCCATAATTTTGGCACTAGGTAGGATTACAGGGTTGGCTTCACTCCACCAGGCCTCACGGCCAATGATGTTCTATGCAGTAGAGTGCATGTGACCTACAGTGTAGGAATGGAGTACGATGCTGTTGAGAAACATGAAACAATAGCTCAATGATTGCAAGATGGGCAGGGTGTGGAACTTTGGGTTCAGTAGTATACTGAGCATGTTTTTCTTTGAGAAAACTTTGAATAGTCACGGAGAAAACTTCCTATGGCTTGGGGTGTACCACAAAAGACAGAGAAATCAATCCCTTCCCAATATGTAAGAAAAATACAACATATAACACTAAATTATCTCGAAACATACCTTATTCTGGACAGTTGTAGTAGATCCCCATTGAGCTTTTTCCAATCTCGCTTGCTTTAGCAATTCACTCTCAACAACAGTAAACAAGGAAATCATGCTATACAATATAGTGTTAGGCCTACTCTAGCATATATAATCAACAATGTATAAGCAATTAAACACATCCATGGATTCAATATTAAATTAAATGCACATTATTGGATAGGAAAATATATTTCTATTAATCAAATCATTGATTACACAAGTGACAACCTCTATCGACACGTCTGCCAACCAGAGAAACTGAGTCCTCCACCTCCTCCTCCACCACCTCAATCCTCCATCTCTCAATAGCAAGCTCATAAGTAAAGGAAAGATTTGGAAGAACATAAAGTGCTCCAAAGGACAAGGGGATGCAGACTCAAGTATAAGCAAGCTGCGGCAACAATGGACTATAGTTTCCTTGCTCTTCAATTCCTCCTGTTCAATGTATCCAAAGGGTTCCTTATATAGTGCTTCAATGGGGTAATGGAAGGTCGAATTTGAGTAATCTCGAGGAATATGGAAGGCCAAGAGACAAGTGACTCAGATCCACATCAAGGAAAACTCCAAAAATATTTGGCCTTTTGCACACATCTTGATGTACGCGGGTTTAATGGTAATATCCACGGATACACGCGATAACGTGACTAAAAATCGCGTACAACAAATAATAGGTGTTTTTAGGGATGATATTGGAAACATAAAAGGTACAAAAATAGTCCATGGGGTCCAAAGAGTCTGCAGAGGGATAGGGAAGGCCATAAAAGTGTGATCAACCATGTGTGGTAAAATCAGCTGTAACATGGAGGGAAAAATCTATCAAATCAGGTACAACTACCATTATTTACACATGGTTAGGACCCTAAAAAACACATAAGTATTTGTGAAAAATAATGGAAAAGAATTGTTTATAAAGATGAATGAATAATGCGACACCTATTTCCATCAACATTAGATGACCTACCAAATAAGTGGTACAAGATGTAGGATGCAAGAGGTGAAACATTCTTATGGAAAAAAATTAAAGAAAATTTCATTAAAGAATTCATGTTTATACCAGAAAAGGACCAATTAGTCAAATCTACAAAATATATAAAAACATTTTAAAACCGACCATTAATAACAGTTCAACAGAAACCAACAACTGATCAAATGCATCATGTCATAATATTCGATCAAATAAAATACCACCGTCGACAACACTTCGACCAGAAACTGAGCATACAAATGGAAAAAGGTTTCAATGGAAATATGATCATCTAGAAATGAAGAAACCAATTAGACTGATATTCAAGGTCGAATCAACCGAAAAACAAGAACTTCACCAGATGACAACAGAAGACATCCCAGCATCATTTTCACAATTCAAGGAAAGAAGTCAACAAATTAACGAAAGAAAGGCACTAGAATGGATGGACACAAAGGTTAAAACAAAAGACTTCGACATCTCTAATGATGATAGACCAAAAATGGCAAGAATCATAGATTACTAGAACGAGGAGTAGAGAACATAAATATTTGACCTACTAAAAGAATTAGAGGATGTCTTCGCACGGGATTATAAATTCCTTAAAGGTTTAGTTCAGGAAATGGGAGAAATGAAGATCGATATTAAAACCTACAAAAGACCCATAAAGAAACATACTTAAAAACTTGTTGATAAGTATAAATAGACATTGAAAAAAGATATTGACAATATGTTAGCTCTAAAAATTATCTACCGTATCGACCAGTCGGAATGGGAAATCCCAATGGTCGTAGAACCAAAGAAGCATGACTCAACAAGATTGAGAATTTGTGTAGATTTCCGTGAGATAAACAAAGTCACCTTGACAGACCCATTCCCAACTCCCTTTGCACATGAAATTCTCAATGAAGTTACAGGACATGAATGCTACTTGTTTACATATGACTTCTTAGGATATAATCAAGTACCAATTACCAAGGAGGATCAAAAGAAAACAACATTCGTGTGTGAATTTGGATGAGTCACTTATAAAGTCATATCGTTTGTTCTAAAAAATGCACCAACTATATTCTCAAGAATAGGTGGTTAAAGAATTCTAGGAATATATTTACAAAACAATGGTTGTATATTTCGACGATTGGACGATTTACTCCATGTTAAAAACTCACTGCAAATGGCTAAGTCTAATGTTAGAAATATTCTGACAAATTCAACTATCACTTAATATAAATAAATGTATTTTTGTAACCCCTATAGGAATTCTACTAGAGAACATTGTATGCAAAAAGGGAATCAAGGTCGATTTTGCAAAAATCAAAATCATTCTCGACTTGAAACCTCTAGTTAACTAAAAACAAGTAAGAGTTTTATTGGGACATACAGGCTACTACAGGAAATTTATTCGTCATTATTTAGACATGACATATCCTCTATAAGAGTTACTAAAATAAAACCAAGAATATGAATGGACTGAATAATGCGATGCATCATTCAACACTTTAAAGGAAAAACTATTTGAAGTACCTATTCTCTGATTTCCAAATTGGTCAGTAAAGTTTCATGTACACATCGACATATCTGGCATAGAAATCAATGCAATACTGATGCAACCAAGAGATGACGGAATGGATTATCCAATTGTTTACAATAGCAAAAAATTGAACAAAGCTGAACATAATTACTCCATGCCAGAAAGAGAATCACTAGGGATGGTCTTCACACTTGAAATGTATAGACACTATTGTAGAAGAATAAGTACAAGGGTAAGAACAATGTTAATCCTTTTGAAACTCCTAAAAAACACATAGTTCAATCCATGGAACTTAGAGGAAATAAGAAGAAATACAAGAGTAGGAAAAATGCTAACTTTGGAAAGGGAGATGCACTGAATCCAGCTCAACACAATGGAAAACAACAATATGTTGTTTTAATCCAATGCTTTATGCAACACCATCATTAAATGGTTGATAATGTTGATACCTCTTCTAGGAGGAAACTAGTCAAAATCCATTTAAGAGGAAAATGATACCAATGCCAATATCTTCATATATGATCATGAGGTGAACATTAAATATATATATCATTCTTATGACGTCCCTCCTAATACATTGGATCAATTAGAATCACAGCCAAGTGGTTCTCTCACCATTGAGAAACAAACCATAGACATAGTACCACACCCCCCCAAAGGTGATCTATGTAGAACACCACATAATCCTAATGCATGAGCTGCTCATAACGAAAATGTTGCTAAGGAAATAGCTCAAGCACCATGTGCCATGTCCTCCATGGAGGTGTTGCAATATTGTCCTACATAAAGAAATGAACTATTATATTCAACTAGAGTTGTTGATCCAACCGATGTGAATTTGATCACATTAGAATTATACCAATCAACTTGTAGGATCCCTTCCAAAGATGCTTTTCAGGTTAAAGTAACATCTCATGGAAAGAACATCTTTCAAACCATAGCAGATGAAGGACCTCAACCTGTGTCATGTCATTAAGTGTTGGAAAGCATTAGGATCACCCACCTTAGTTTAATCCCATACTGTGCGAAAATCATTTGACGAGCATTCCTTCTCTCCTGACAAGCCCATTGTATCCTTCCCTATTGAAGGAGGTGGAAAGAAAGTCACAATAGGCGTTGAGGTAGGAGATGTGCCTATAGATTATAATTTTCTATTAAGATGTAGTTGGATACACGTGATGATAGCTATGGTGTCTTCAAAGTCCTAAGTGATTCGATTCCCTCATTGGGGGAAGATTGTTATGATTGACCAATTATATTACTACATTCTTGAAACTGCTATCGAATCAAATTTTCATTTCGTTAGGGTTTCTCTAAAGGAAGTTCAAGAAATTTGGGTAGGATCGTTAAAAAATAATTCCCTCATGGGAAACATTATGATCCCACAACCTTTATCTATTGTAGAAGTTTCATACCAAGCTGTTCAAATGTCTTTGGCAGATTTGGATCAAAATATTGCCTTGATGGAGGGATATGATTCAGTAACTTGACCCATTTTGGTTGTGAGATCTCCCAACTCACTTGTCTTCTTGGACAAAATTTTATCATCAGATGAAGGAATCCTTGAATTCATAAAAATTTAGCTGCGCCCACCTAAAGACATCTTTTTTGGGGCCACTAGGATCATATTTGGTTTAAATCCACCCAAGTATAGGAGCATCCTTTGTATTTTCCTCCATCTTCTCAGGTATATTTGGAAGCATGCATATAGGTTTAGGTTATGCCTCTATGAAGATGCATTTGAACCTTTTTCAACCCAAAATTTTTATAGGGTCGAACCTGTTGGAAATTCGTGGGTCAACCCATCATATCTGTATTTTCCACCATTCTGACAGAAGAGCCTACTGAACATGGGACACCCTAGTCAGCATCCCATCACCATTTTTTCTTGTAACACCTCGGTTTTGACCCCATTTGCGGTAAATATATATGATTTAAATATTGTATGGAATCATGGCAAAGAACTCAAGGTTAAGGACCTGCCATTGATTGATGTTTTGTGTATAGGTGATCAAGGTTGATTCCTATAGTTTATGGTGCTAAGTCAAGCACAGTATATAATTTTGGACATCAAATAAATATGCAATTTAATTAAAAACCCACAACCAACTATGTCAATGTTAAAATTTGAATTCCATTTATATCTTAGGTAGAGAGTTCGAATTATGTTGCAACAATTGAATGGAGAATGAAAATAAAAATCCAACAAGACAAACCACACAAGAAATGGACAAGTATTGTTCAGGAATTTACAGTATATTCATCATGCTAATATCCGGTGTTACAATGTATTTTACATAGGTAGAATTCGAATGCATGAGTAATGAATTTGAATCCTCCAAGTGGATAAGACTATATATAACCGAATCTCTAACTCAAGGTCTCCCAATCAATATCAGAGTCCAAATAGACAACTCCCTGATGACCAATAACTCCAACAAGTATTAACAACTAGTTAACTCAATGCAATTGAGAGTGAAGAGAAACATGTAAGAAATGTGAAAACGCATAAGCTTTGGTAGAGTGATTTGCAATACCTTTCGCTACAATATTTCCAGTGGATTTTTCTATAATCTCAATTGAGTCTGAATCGAATGTGACCCTCTTGGTAGAGCCCGTATGGGTCATTTGGTAAATAGATAACAAGTTAGCAGCAAGGGAGGGCACATATAAGACATTCTTGAACTCACCATGCTTCGCTATGACTGAGCCCCTTCCTTCTACTAGAATCTGGGAATCATCTCCCATGTGAATATTAGGCCCCTTTGATAGTGAAAGAGTAGAGAAGGATTATGTGGAGGCAACCATGTGGTTGGAGTCCCCATAATATATAATGTATGCTGAGGATGGAGAGAGAGTTGTTTTCAAAGCATGACGATAGTGAAAGAGTAGAGAAGGATTATGTGGAGGCAACCATGTGGTTGGAGTCCCCATAATATATAATGTATACTGAGGATGGAGAGAGAGTTGTTTTCAAAGCATGACACCTTTCGACATCTTTTGTCAGTGCTTATTCATCAGGATTCTTTGCTCTTGGAGGAGAAATGTTGTACTACTTGAGAAGAGCGATATTCTCATCAATTTGCTTCCTCATACAATTTTCTTCAAGATGGTATCCCTTTTCACAATACTAACATAACTTATTTGCAAATTTCTTCTTCTTAGAGTCAGAGGCCCCTTAGGAAGATTGCTGATTTGGTTTAGGATCTGAATCAGCTACCTTTAGCTCCTTCTTCTTTGATTTCCCCTTTTCTTGCACTTTGGAAGAGTCAGTAACCGAGAGAGATTGATCTTTGAAAGTATGGATGAATCCCATTCGAATCAATTTGTCTTGTTCTTTGATTAAGGACTCGGAGAATGAATCTGATGAAGGAAGTTTCTAATCAGGAAAGATTTCCTTCTTGGAATGAAACATAGAGATATAGACAGAGTACTTAGGACCTAGTTTTCTCAGTATTTAAAGGATATTTTTCTCATCCTTCCACTCTATTCCGCACTGTCTGCATTGTAATACTAGAGACTTGAATTTGGAGAAGAATTGCTCAATAGTCTCGAAACTGCTTGGATGTAAAGATACCAACTCATTCTCCAGAATATGTCCATGAAGCTCATCTTGTTTTTTAAAAAAGCTATCAATATTATCACAAGATTCTCTAGGAGTCCTCAATCATTCTAGATGAAATAGGATATCTCTGGAAATATAAGTACATAAGTACCCGAATGCTTCATCACAACGGTTTAGGAACTTGTTCCACTCTACCGGTTGATGAGGCTCAACCTCCCATCCATGTATGATCCTGTGGTATCCATGCTTGTGCAAGGCCAGCTGCATGTTAATCCTCCAATCAACATAATTGGAAGTTGTGAGGATCTGTGGCTCAGGAGTTTGAGAACTCATAATTGCTCCGGCAGGGAGACTGTAAATACTTCTTTCAAGCTACGTAGCACTTGTCAATTTCACTGCAAATAACACTAAAAGATAAGAATTGTTAGAATCATGCTTTTCCTCCTGACATGAACATGTTTTCATGGTCTATAATTCCCTTTCCGCTTCTCTGAATGAATCCAAAGCTAGCAAATTTTCATAGGGGACTTCTGTGGAAACCCAGCTGCTTCTAATGTTCAATGAGGAGAAACAAGCATGAAACCCGCCTGAGAATGCTCTGATACCATGTTAGAATTTGAATTCCATTTAGATATTCAGGAATAGAGTTTTGATTATGTTGCAAAAATTGAATGGAGAATGAAAATACAAATTTGACAAGACAAACCACACATGAAATGGACAAGTATTGCTCAGGAATTTACAGTATATTCATCATGCTAATATCCGGTGTTACAATGTAGTTTACATAGGTAGAATTCAAATGCATGAGTAATGAATTCAAATATTCCAAGTGGATAAGACTGTATCTAGCTGAATATCTAACTCAAGGTCTCCCAATCAATATCGGAGTCCAAATAGACAACTCCCCGATGACCAATAACTACAACAAGTAGTAACAACTAGTTAACTCAGTGCAACTGAGAGTGAGGTAGGTGCGAAAAGCACTCCTCCCCATGAAACCATGCATTATCCATGCATTAGTAGCACTATCCTAACCAACTATGAATTATCTAATTGTAACTAAGGGATAACTAAGACTAACTAGTGCTAACACCAACTGACTGAAGTAGGTTGGTGCAGGGACTCCCAGTGGATCCTAAAATGTAGGGATTGGTCTAGGAGGCACCCTAACTAATGCATGCACATCCAGTAAGTGGAATTTAACCTCTATTAGTGTTCCCCACACTTCAATGATTAGTACATGTGGCCCCAATGGGCCAAGTGGACCAAATTTCACTAGTGGACCCATTTAATTAATTTAAGGTTCTTAAGTTAGGTAAGAATTAATCTAATAAACATTTGACCAAGGGAGGATTAATAATCCTAACAGTCAATGCAACAAATAATGAGATGGGGGCATGGATTCCTAAGGATAAGGGGGGCATGAATGTTTAACCTTGAGCGATTTTGGGGAAAATACATGTGTCAAAAGAAAACACCCAAAAATGTATGCCCATTCCCATATGCATTCACGTTTTCATATTCCCTCATGTTTTGTGGAGCGAGGGGATGTTTTGATCATCCATCCTTCACGTTTTAAGTTTTTCCTCATTGTGCATGTCCAGTCCATCATCTATCTCTCACCAAAACATCATGGTCCATTCTGATTATTCGCTATTCCATTCTGTTCATGCGTGTTGTGCATTCGTCCTGCTTGTAGAACCATGTTTTGTTCTGATTTGTTCTTCTGTGGTTTCCTCAGTGTTATTGTGCAATGGTATCCTCTGTCACAGAGTGAGTGGAAGCTTGTTTTTATATGTTGACATTTTGGTTTGCTGTATGTGCATATTTTTCCTTGGTCTGAATTGGTTTGGAAAGGAATTGGGTCTAAACTAGCTTGATAAACCTAGTATAGGAAGGAACCTCACAAATAGATCTAGATGGCATGGTTTGCTTCTTTGCACACCCTGAACAACATTGTAATGGAACGCATAGCCTGAGGGACTGTGTAGTAGAGAAGGGGATGCTTCCTTGTGTTGGGTGTGTAGATGTTTTAGGAGCCAATCCTGATCTAGTGCAGGTGTCCATAGCTCAGTGGTTGAGCTCACTATATTAGTAGGTCAATCTTTCCAACTCCTTTGCAGCCTAATAAACCCATCTGTTAGTTGGCTTGGATAGTCCTTATTGAGAATGTTGGCTTGAATAACTTCAGTCTGATAAAACCAGCAGTATATTGAATTGTTTGTTTGTAGCCTGATAAACCCAACTATGTTGTCCTGGCTGAGTTTTGTTATAGTCTTGGTTATGTGTGAGTCTACTAGTGTTCCTTATTCCTTGTGGGAATCATGCCCAGCTTGGGGCTGGCAATGCTGCTGAGAGATTGATGAGTGCACTAGCCAATGGTTGGGTAAAACATTGCAGCAACGTAGATGGTTGTGGGAAAAAATTATTTCAAAGATAAGTACCTTTGTGCTAATCTCTGCATTTGTAATTGCTTAATGAAATATGATGAACATGCTTAATGTGTTCAATTGATGAATTGCTTTTGCTAGATAATTGCAATTGTATGCATATGTGTATGTTTCTTTCAATGCAATTCTAAATTACATTATGGGACTTAGAAGGATGGATTGGTGATGGCCTCAATGATCAAATATTTCCAAGACTTATGTTAACAGGTTGAATTTCCTTTCACAACTCTTCTTTCCGTAACTTGCGGTATGCGGAAACGTCCATCTATAAATTCCATTCCACGCAGTTTTTCCTTCTGCACCTCTCCTTTCCACATGCAGGATGTGGGATGCGAGATGCCACTCCATAATATCTATTTCTGTAATGGTCTATTCTAGATGTGGGATGCAGGACCACAAATTCCATATTTTCCTGATTCCACAAACTCAAGCTTTCCGCACCATTGATTCTTGCGGGTTGATTCTCAGTCGTTGATCTATTCCTGGATGTGGAACAAATTGTGACCGTCGATTTTTTGTCGCGATATTTCCCCACCGTTCGATCTCCTTTGTGATTTTTTCTTCGTAGATCATCAAATGGATCACTGACAGGATCAATTTCTCTGCTATTGGGAAGTGAAAGAATTTACACAGTGGTGAATAGATTGAAGTTCAAGCCGGGTATTCTTGCAACAATAAGAGCGAGTAGTTGTGGTTGCTTTCTCTCTCTAGTGGACTGGAGGGGACATGAAAGTGTGGTATCATAGCTATGGGTTACAACATTTGTCCTTGATGGGACAAGTTGAACAGTTAACAGAGCTATTGGTAAATGGTTTTTACTTCTAATTTTATTATGCGTTAACAATTTTTTTATTTACACATTTTGCAGAATTATAGTCACCCTCAAAGGCAAACATTCTAGATAGTACAATTCGGTAAAGTTGGTTTGGCTAAACCATGAGAACCAAAATGTGTGATGATACACAGAACCTTAATGAATATGAGGGAGATGCTATGGGGGAAAATGTCCAAGCTGGAAATGATGAGAGAAAGTCTAATGGGAGGAGGTTTCAAGATACTCCCCTGGATTTTGCGGAAACCATGAGAAGCCTAAGGATGGAGATGCAAATTCACAGGGAAGATAATGAAATATTGGTCAAGGATTTGGAGGAGCAGAATCAACTGAATGCAACCATGCTGCAAATTTTGACAGACATTCAGAGGTAGATGAACTTCAAGGACCAAGGTGTGAGACTAGAAGGAAGTAAGAGCACTGCTAGAGGAAGAAAGACATCTCCTAGTGGGTCATCTGATTCTAAAGGATCCACTCGTGGTTCAAGTTCTTCTTCTCATGAGAATAATATAAAGAGGCGCTACCAGAACTATTCACGTGATGAATTTAAGAAGGAAAGGCCTCCTACCTTCAATGGTGAGATAAAGGATAACTAAGAAGCCGAAGCTTGGATTCAAGGGATGAGGAAATATTTCCAAGTCTAATACTATTCAGGAAATATGAAGCCTAGGGTAGCCATATTCAACTTGATTAGAATAGCATCCATATGGTGGGAGCACTTCAGGCAAGTGAAGAAGAAAAATGAAAGGAAGATTGTATGGAAATAGTTCTAGAAGTATTTCAAGAGGAAGTACCTCTCTGACAGGTACTATGATGATAAGATCAAAGAGTTCCATGAGCTAAGATTGAGACAACAGACCATGAAAGAATATGCAAATAAGTTCTTGGAACTATTGAGGTATGTTAATTACATCAAAGATGAGAAGGTGAAAATCCAACATTTCCTGAGTGGATTGCCTCAGAGTTTTATGAACCTAGAACTATGGAAGAAGCGATAAGGAAAGCTAAGTATTGCTATGAGCAAAGAAAAGGAAAACCTGATTATCATAAGACATGGAAGGACAAGAAGAATGAGAAGTATAACCAAAGGAAGAAAGGTTTCAAACTTTCTAAATTCAGGAATTAGCATAAGCAGCCATCCCAAGTTGAGAAGAAGCCAACTAGAGTGGTGGGAGAAGAGGCAAGAGATCCACAACAAAACAGAGCACCACTCCAATGTTGGAAATGTGGAGGACCCCACATGCGCAGTATTTGTCCACTTGAGAATGCGAATGCAAGGCCAACTTACAACATTCAATAGGTAGAAATAGTGGGTCAAGTAGCAAGGGCCATCCCTAGAATCTATGCAGTACTAGAGGACTGGCAGGAAGATCACCAGTCAACTGTGGTTGAAGTTGCATGTAAGATTGTTGAGCAATCTGTTTCTATTTTGATTGACCCTAGTTCTACTCACAGTTACATTGCTCCTAGAGTAGTGGAGATTTGTGCTTTATAGAAAGTAAAGCATAGAAAATCGTGGTTAGTTTAACTAGCCACTGGAACTAAGAGAAAGGTTAGTGAAGTGGTAGAAAAATGTCCATTTGTGATGAATGGATTGGTCACTTGTGTAGATATGAATGTTCTACCACTCGATTCCTACGATGTTCTCATTGGAATGGATTGGATAGAATCTCATAGGGTAAAACTTGACTGTTACAATAATATTTTTGAATGCATGGATGAAGAAGGGAACCCAAGAGTTGTAAGAGGCATTCCAAAGGTGATTTCCATGAGGCAGATTTCAGCAATGCAACTGAAGAAGTGTTGTAGGAAAAGTTTCCAGTTTTATGCAGCTCATATTGTGGAGGCAACAAAGAATGAAACTATTAGGTTGGAGGACTATCCTGTATTGCAACAATTCAGGGATGTTTTTCCTAATGAGTTTCTAGGGCTTCCTCCAAAGAGGGACATTGATCTCACAATTGAACTTGTGCCAGGAGAAGCACCAATGTCCAAGAAACCCTCCAGGATGAGTATACCATAAATTCTAGATCTAAATATGCAACTGCAAGAGTTGTTGGAGAAGAAGAATATCAGGACGAGTGTGTCTCCTTGGGGAGCACCAGTTCTGTTTGTGAAGAAGAAATATAGTACTCTCATGTTGTGTATTGATTACATGCATTTGAACAAAGTCACTGTGAAGAACAAATCATTAGAGGAAATTTCAACTCAAAATGGGTCTCCTTAGGAAAATTAATAAAATAATAAAATAATATTTATTAATTTTGGAGGAAGAAAAGAAAAAACTACTTTTTTGTTAGTATTTTCGACATATCTCCGTGTGTTTTTACTCAAATTTCAATCAGGAGAGCTCATTGGATGCGGAATTAAATTTTGCATCAAACGAGTACCCACTAAGCATACTTTTTATGGGATCCTCTACCCCAAAAACAAGAAATACCTAAAAAAACATGATGTTGATGTCATCATCACGTATTTCTAGGTATTTCTTGTTTTTGGGGTAGAGGGGCTCGTCAAAATTATGGCAAGTGGATACTCTTTGGATGTGGAATTTAATTCTGCATCCAATGAGCTCTCGTGATAAAAATTTGAGTAAAAACACAGGGAGATATGTCGAAAATATGAGCAAAAAAACTATTTTTTTTATGATACCTATCCCCAAATTTATATTAAAAAATTGTTTAAGAGGTGCTCCCTTTTCAAATTTTAAGGCATTTTGATTGGATAATACATGGTTACATAGAATTTGTATTTTTTCTGGAAGGCCCATTTTAAATTGAAATTTCCTCTAATGATCCTTTTCCTAGAATTGATGACCTCTTTGATCAAATGAAAGGAGAAAAGGTATTTTCCAAGATCGACTTGAGATCTGGCTACCATTAGGTGAGAATCAAGGATGAATACATTCATAAGACAACCTTTAGAACAAGGTATGGACATTATGAGCTTGTAGTGGTACCATTTGGTCTCACAAATGCACCAGCTACATTTATGTTCCTTATGAATAGTGTCTTCAACGGGTATTTGGACAAGTTTGTTCTTTTTTTCCTTGATGACATTCTTATTTATTCTAAGAATGAGGAAGAGCATGAAGATCATATGAGATTGACATTGCAATTTCTCAGGGAGCATCAGTTGAATGCAAAGTTGAGCAAGTGTGACTTCTATAAATATAGAATTTAGTATTCCGGTCACATTATCTTAGAAGAGGGTATATCTGTGGACCCTGACAAGATTGAAGCCATTATTAATTGGCCTACTCCATGAAATGTGACAGATGTAAGATATTTTATGGGACTTGCAGGATACTACAAGAGATCCATTGAAGGATTCTCCAAGGTTGCACATGCCATCACTTCTTTACAAAGGAAGGGGATAAATTTTGCAAATGCCATCATTGGGGATGATTCCATATGAAGCTTTGTATGGAAGGAGGTGTAGGACACCAGTAACTTGGGATAATCCAATGAACATGGTTGTGCTTGTTCCTGAACTGCTCAAGGACATGGAGCATGAGTTTGTAAATATCTGGCAGAATCTGAAAGCATCCTAGGACAGACATAAAATCTATGTAGATAGGCAAAGGGTGAACAAAGAGTTCAATGTTGGGGATCATGTTTAGCTTAGAGTGAGGGAAAAGAAGAGTTCCTTGAAGCTTGGAAGTTGTGCCAAGCTATCACTTAGATACTATGGGCCATTTGAAGTGCTTGAAAGAATAGGGCTAGTTGCATATAGAATTGCATTTCCTGCTAGCACTAGGGCTCATAATGTTTTTCATGTTTCTTTGCTTAAGAGATATGTACATGATCCTAACCATGTGATAAATTGGGATGTAATTCAGGTGGAACTCGAAGGAGAATTCCAAATCGAGCTAATGCGCATCCTCGACAGGAAGGTCACAATGCTCCGAAACCGAGCGATAGTGAAGGTAAAGGTGCAATGGGAGCACTACAGTCCTAAAGAGTCTACATGGGTGCTGGAGGATGCCATGTGATTCACACATCCATTTTTATTCAATTCTGCAGAGTACTGAGGGCGGTACCATTGTAGAATTTTTGTTCAATTTTGTAAAGCACCGAGGACAGTGATGTTGAAGGGGGAGGGGAATGTAACACCTTGGTTTTGACCATGTTTGTAGTAAATACATATGATGTAAATATTGTATGGAATCATGGCAAGGAGCTCAAGGCCAAGGCCCTGCCATTGATTGATGTTTTGTGTATAGGTGATCAAGGTGGATGCCTATGATTTATGGTCCTAAGTCAAGCACAATATATAATTTTGGACATCATATAAATATGCAATTTCATTAAAAAACCACAACCATCTATGTCAATGCAACAAATAATGAGATGGGGGCATGATTTCATAAGGATAAGGTGTTAATGGTTTAATGGTTATACAAGATCTAAAAAAATTGAGCATACTAAAATCATAACCATAAGCAAAGGATCACTGAAAGAAAGACAAATGCAACAACACAAGAGAACACAAAGATTTTCCTCGGGGAAACCACAAGGGAGAAAACCCCGCAAAACTTCCTCAGTATAGAATTCACCAAGACAGTGTAAAACCCCAGCAACAAGAATAGTTGCTCATCTTCCATAGTAGACTCTTTCTCTTTCTCTCTCCCCAACACAATACTTGAGTGTAAGATGTATCCAAATGAGAGAGGATCCTCACCTATTTATATTCATTAGGGGAGTGCCTCAAATAACTAACTATGTCAGCTAGGTTCCCTAATTAGGGCCGACTTACCTTGGGAGACTCAAAATACATTTTATATATTACTTCTGTGGGTACTTTTTCCCTGAATTACAACATAGGGTTTACCTCATGACTTTTACATGAACAATTACATCAAGGACATCTCCAAATGGAGAAATAACATCTCTAAAGGAGAATACAACAAAAGTACAATAGAATATCTTTCGAAGTTACAATAATTTAACATAAGGGGGGGATGTTTAACCTTGAGTCATTTTGGGGAAAATCCATGTGTCAAAATGAAACACCCAAAAACATATGCCCATTCCCTCATGCATTCATGTTTTCATCTTCCCTCACGTTTTGGGGAGTGGAGGGGACGTTTTGATCATCCATCCTTCACATTTTTAGTTTTTCCTCATTGTGCATGCCCAGTCCATCATCTGGCTCTCACTGAAACATCATGGTCCACTCTGATCATTTGTTATTTCATTTTGTTCATGGGTGTTGTGCATTCATCCTTGTTGCAGAACCATGTTTTGTTCTAAGTTTTTTGTCTGTGGTTTCCTCAGTTTTGTTGTGCAATGGTCTCGTCTATCACAGAGTGAGTGGAAGCCTATTTTTCTATGTTGAAATTGTGGCTTTCTGTGTGTGCATATTTTTCCTTTGTCTGAACTGGTTTGGGGAGGAATTGATTCTGAACTATCTTGATAAACCTAGTGTAGGAAGGAAACTCATAGATTTATCTAGAGGGGTTGGTTTGCTTTTTTGCACACCTTGAACTATACTAGAATGGAAGGGATAGCTTAAGGGACTATGTAGTAGAGAAGGGGATGCTTCCTTATGTTGGGTGTGTAGATGTTTTAGGAGCCAAGCCTAATCTAGTGTAGGTGTCCACAACTTGGTGGTTGATCTCACTAGCTTAGCAGTTAAAGATTTCCAGATCCTTTGCATCCTGATAAACCCATCTGTCAGTTGGCTTGGCTTGTCCTTAATAAGAATGTTGGATTGAATGATTGCAGTTTGATAAACCCAACATTATATTGAATTGTTTGTTTGCAGCCTAATAAACCCAACTGTGTTGGCTTGGATGAGTTTTGTTGTATTCTTGGCTATGTGTGAGCCTGCTAGTGTTCCTTATATCTTGTGGGAATCATGCCCAGCTTGGGGGGTGGCAGTTCTATTGAGAGATTGATGAGCGCAATGGCCTATGGTTGGGTGGAATGTTGCAGCGAGGTAGTTGGTTGCGGGACAAACTTATTTCAAAGATAAGTACCTCTGTGTTAATCTCTGCATTTGTAATTTCTTAATGAAATATGATGAACATGCTTAATTTGTTGAATTGATGAATTGCTTCCACTGGATAATTGCAATTGTATGCATCTTTGTATGTTTCTTTCAATGCATTTTAAAATTACATTATGGGACTTAGATGGCCGAATTGGTGATGGCCTGAATGATCATATCTGTCCAATACTTTTGTTAACAGGTTGAATTTCTTTTCGTAACTCTTTGTTCTACAACTTGCTAGATGTGGTATGTGGAAATGCTCGTCCGTAAATTCTGTTCCCCGTAGTTTTTCCTTCCGCAAATTTCCTTTCCGCATGTGGGATGCGGCTCCATAATCTCTATTTCCATAAATACTTATTTCCACAGCGGTCTATTCCGCATGTGGGATGCGGGATGCAGGACCATAAATTCCATATTTCCCCAATTCCACAAACTCAATCTTTTTGCACCATTGATTCTTGCATGTTGATTCTCGGCCATTGATTTGTTCCTAGATGCGGAACAAATTGTGACCATTGATTTTTTGTCATGATATTTCCCTGCCGTTTGATCTCCTCTGAGATTTTTTCTTCGTAGATTGTTGAACAGATCATTGACAGGATCAATTTCTCTACTATTAGGAATTGAAAGAATTTACATAGTGGTGAATAGATTGAACTTTGAACTGGGTGCTCCTCCAACAATTAGAGCGAGCAGTTTTGGTCGCGTTCTCTCTTTATTGGATGGGAGGGGATGTGAAAGTTCCCATGCCGAGTTATTCTCATAGGCCTAGGAGCCCAATTTATGCCATCATGACCTAGAGTGTGAGACCACATAATTCTCTTCCATACAATTTTAACCATTTCCTGATGGGATCCCTATTTTTTGTTAGCTTACATAAGCATGTGTTAAAATATCTGCATGAACATTTGTGCTTACTGCTTCGGTGCTTATTGCTGATGTTGCATATATGCCTTTGCAGTCACTTTTTGCTCAAAATTCCTATAAATAATTGATTTTGTTTCAGTTGACCTATACATGTGAGAACTATTTGATTTAGGTAGTTTATGGACCGTGATTCATTGCGATTTATGATTTTGGTATTTTTCACAAGAATTAGCATGAAGTAAACAACATTGACCCCTTCCTACTTGTTCATCGTATCAAATTGGATAATTGGAGTTACTTGTTTCTATTTCACCTTCCGTAGACACATAATCCTGCTTAGGATATCCAACTGATGGTGGGAACATCCGTAAGAGTGTGCAAAACTAGATTAGCCCTTGTTTGCAATATGTATCTTTGGATTGGCCTGAAACATGCTCTTGAAAAATAGAGTACGCCCATGCAACACTTGTTCCCTCCCATGTACGATAGCATTCTTTATTATTTTTTCAAGCTAGTAAATGAAAAAGTATCAAAAATTAAAAAAACACAAAAATCCAAAAAAAGGGGAAAATCAAATCGTGTCATATTGAATCTTTGAGATAAAGAGAACAATCAGTAATAGTCACCCTTGAACACAACACAAAATTTTGTATCTTCTTTTAGTACACCATTTACATTTTCCTTAGGAAGCTGTGCCAGTAATTTGAATAGATCTCCATTGATAGGTTATCCTTCCTGTCATCTATGGACCTTTCATTGTTTCATCTAGAGTTGGAGAATTTCACAAGGGTTGGTTACTCGATTCTTATGTTTCCAAGTGTCCATTTTGCGTCGTGTTATGTGTTCAAGGAAATTTAAAACAATGTTGGTCATTCCTCAAATATTCTTGATCAATCATGTCGGCCTTCCTTGTTTCAGTATACAGTGTTGGATATCACATCTGCATCAAATTATATCATCCTATTGATCTCAGTTTTGTGTCAGTTTATGTGGGATGCATTAATTCCCTCCTTCTGATGGATTCATTCCTATCGACACCAACTCATCATCTAGGAAATGGATATAACAAGCCCAGTGAGTACCTTGGATATTACAGTCATTATTGCAAACGGCAATGGGTATACACCAATCAGCCATGATTGCTTGATTCTACAAGCATTCAAATTCAGAACATCTATTCACGCTTGTCAGTTTGTAATCAAGTACATTAGAGTCCATCATCATTATTGGTGGTCCTCCTCGCATCTATTAATGGTATACATCAATGACCGGTAATTAGATGGTGTTTTATTATGCTCGACATCAACTCATTTATTCGCATGATATAAACTCGTACTATCATTGGTTTGTATTGAAGACCTTGGAAATACAATTGTATCACTCATCGATGCACTTCTTGAGTTGTGCAAGATTAAAATACCATGTCGAAGTACCATGAAGACCTGGATATGTTGCACTCATGAAATGTGCATTATATGTTTTTACATAATTTACTTTTGACATGGATCTACTGTGTATTATTCATGGCCATGCTTATTTACTGCTGAGCATGGGTATACCCACCTTAGGAAGATATTTTATATTCGGGAAATTTCCTTGTTTGAATTGCAGGTGTTTCTCTGACTCCTATGTTCATAAACTACCCTTTTCCATCATGCCTTGATCATTAAAGAGTATCGGTCCAAAGAGTATCAAAATAAAAGAAAATTCAATGTATTTCTACCCTCAATACAGCTTTAGGCCTCACACATTAGGGGGCATTTGTTAACAATAAAATTGACACCCTCAAAGATGATGGTCTAAAAACATATCTTCTTTTCTCCCGCAACATGAAGACTAGAATTTGGAACAAACTAAGAGCTTTGATCTCTCATCGGACCACTGCTTCTGCAAAGGAAGAAGCATGTGACGACAAATGTTTCTCCAAATAATTAAATACCAAGAATACATACATATCAAAACCTAGTCACCACAACTCCTGGAGTGGAAAGAATACATGGCATATGTATTAATTGTCCAAAAAACCTCGAAATTCAAGTAAAATGCCCCAAAACTAAGGAAAGTGGGTTTTTTGAAGGAAATAATCAGAAAGCTTAAAAAATACTAATCCCACATTCATGGTTAGTGATTGGAAACACAAATACCAATTCTATAAAAGGAAGGAATATGAGGTGAAAGAAGGAGGACAAATTAGAGAGAAAAGGCATGTTGGAGGAATGAGAAGAAAGATAGAACCTTTCTTGCACACAATAGTTTCTTTGATCATTGGCATTGATGGTGAGGGGTATTTTAGAGTAAGTGAGAAAGCGATTCACCCATTATTGGGCTGTAATCACTTTCCTCTCAGTTTAATATGATGCAATTCAAATTTCCTCGAAATATTGTGTTTCAATCCGTGTTTGTTTCATGTATTTTTGCAACATTTAGTAGATGGATTTCATTCTTTTTTGAATATTTAAGAGGTATAGGTAAGGAACTAGCTAGGTTATTCTAATGGAGGAATAAATTCCATGGAGGCTGGAGCAAAAAAAATCTTCACCAAACAACATGCTACAAGAGGTAACCTCCTCCCTTCCATCTCTCTCTCTCCTTTGAAAAAGTGTAGAAATTTCAGGAAATTGTCCATTATTGCATATATTCTGTCAGCAGGATTCACCCTCCCTGTACTTAAGGATATATAATATTTAGACAAGTCCCTTCATTCAAATCTACTAATAGCACAACTTCCACCCTCGAGATGGGCATGGTTTACACAAGGAAAAAAGGAACAACAGGCTCACATATAGCCAAATACACATTAAAGTTCAACCAAGCCAATCTATAGTTGGGTTTATCAGGATGCTAAGCAAGTGGAAAGGAAGAATTACTAGTCTAGTGAGCTCAAACACATAGATATGGGAACCTCCACAAGATCTATTTAGCTTTCCCCAATACGAAATTGATGTCTTGCCCCAATACACCTCCACAAGCAAAAACATGATTTTCCAAAATTGATGGCATACCCCAATACGAAATTGACTTCCATACCTATCCATTCCAAATACATTAACTACCTCAACCAACTTTTGGAAGAATTAAATGATTGGGTGTATAAGACAAAATGGGTAGTTAAGAGTTTATGGGTTCTCTCATTGAAATTTGAATTAACACTACTGGCTTAATGGTTTGAATAATTTCCCTCCCTATTCCTTGTGAAATCATTTCCCCATATCTTGTTGCATTACATAGCTAGTTGTGGGTATTTTATTAAATTGCATATTTACATGATGTCTCAATTTATATTGTGCCTGGCTAGCACACGAACCATAGGTATCACTTTTAATTGCGATACATAAAACACTAAATCCATGGTGGGGCCTTGTCCTTGACCTCCTCACCATGATTTAATAATGATATTTACATCATGTATAATTTTAATGCAATAGGGGTCAAAATCATGATATTATAATAGTCCTCAACAGTATGATCTGTGGCATTATAATAAGTACATTACAACTGAAGATTTGGAAAATATTACTGGTAATGTCCTGATACTCCACAATTATATAATTTCATAGGTCCATGACCTCATCCCATACCTCCTCCTCAATTGAAGGCTCCATTCTGACCTCCTCGGAATCCTCCGCAAAATCCTCCTTGTGGTTGGTACTGCAGTTGATTAAACTATTGCTACTGAATAGGCTTTAGTTGAATATAATATGGTCAAGTATATTACGGCTGGGTATACTGCAACTGCTACTGTATCTAATGTGTACTGTGGCTGCTGTAGAGAAAAATGAAGTTGTTTTTGAACAAAATATGATTGCAGTTGAACAAACTGCAGTTGCGGTAACAATCGCTCTCCCATTCATTTCTCTTCTCCTTTCATAAAATGCGTATCCATGGTTCTTTCTTGGAGCAAGTTGTATGCTCTACAATCCTTTTTTTCATGGCCAACGAAGCGACAAAAATTACATAACAAGTTTTCGGGTTTGGAGGTAGACATATTCCTCATGCCGATGTCCTCTGGTTTGAAAAATATGACACCATGGTAGTCCCCCTTGGCTCAATGGGTTCGGGGCTCCTTCATGTAGATATTCTTGGAAATTTGGGCATTGATCCTTATGATTCCCTTCTGTTCGACACCAGGTGCACCATAATTCTTCATGAGCATATTTTACTTTCTTGATATCAAGTAACTAAATAGCAAGGTTCGCTAACTACGACTGAATTCAGCTCATGCCAACTCCTGTTTTGCCAACGAGTGAAGCTTCTAAATTCATAGCAATATCTAGTGCCTCGATCTGTATTGCAATATTATGATGCATTAATGGCATACAAATGTATGGTACTAGTGTTGCGATAAACCATTCCTTGTTTTGGATGTTGCTCATCCCAAAACTGACCTTAACCATCAGAGTTTTAAACCATTGATCAAAATCCCATACAAACGCATTTGGGAATTTCTTTATCTCCTTCGATTCAATAAAATATTGTGACTCAGACTTTGGATTTCTGAATTCTTCTATAATTATTGTCTGTATCTACATCAGGGTATTCCACGGCTTCCTTGCTGGTACTTACAAAAATTTCATGTACCAGTCCAACGCCCAACCTCAAAACATTGTCGCCAATAGTCCTTTAATGATATCTTCATCTTGTACTTTATTTACAGTCGATATTGCTTCATATAGAAACCCATACTATTTGGGATCCTCAGTCCCATTACCCTGGAACAAGGGGAACTTTACATCATCACCTGCCATTCTGGGTCAACTTTTGGTATTTGTTGATCCACTACTACTACCACTGTGTTGACACATAGGAAAAATATGCAATGAATTAATGTTTTTTCCTCCTTAACTTGGCATAGCATGTGAAGGTGTAAGTATGTTGTTTCTTTGGGTTGGTACTTCTTTAGGCTCAGGTGTATCCTCGTTATTTCCTTCGTCATTGTAGGGTCGCTTAGTTCCTTATGGTATCCTCTCATAGTTTCTTGCTCTGGTTGCAGTAAGACTCTCCTCAGTCCTCCGCCTCTTCTCATGTTGAAACCTCACCCCAGTTCATAAGAGACTATACTCTTCCTCAAATTCCCTCACAGTATCATCATAAATTCCATATATCTACCCTGTATCATTCCATCCAACCCTTATATTCCCAGTACCCGCAACCTACGCACACCAGATATTTACTCATCAAATTCCATCTTCAATATTCTCTTTTTGCAGATAAGCATTTTAATACACAGTTGAAAAGAAAGTAGGAATCTCCCTCTTAGTTTTTTGAAGAATTCCCTTTAGGCATAGCTATATGAATTGACTCTGTTGACAATGAAATTAGTGATCTATCCTTCCAAAATGCTATTGATCCACACCTCGATAGCTCTTGATGCCTTGTTGTCGATCCTTTGAAACTGCTGGATCACTTCAGGGGTCCAATGATTGGGTTTTCCTCCTTGGAAGTTCCTCTTTTGGAAAGTAAGATGCACTAACCACTCGTACAGAATAATCAAGAACTCAGTGAATAATACTTCGTGGATATTAGAATACATGTACTCTCCCAGCCACTCTTCTTTTGACAGTATGGAACTCTGGTTTTATTCCGCAACAAATTCTCTGGCCTTCTGATCGAACCAATCCTTGACCTCTACTTTCTTCGGATGCCACAACATATCCCTTTTTTCCTTGGACTATGGTCCTGACAAAGTAACCATTTTTTTACACGCTTCAGTCGATAGGGGTACACTCAATGTTAACACCTTTCGACACAATCTCCCTAAAATTGGCCTGAGCAAGTCATACCTTGTTTAGCAACATCTGCGAAGTAGAGGTAGTCTCACCTAAGATGTTTGAGGGAGGGCTGCAAGAACCATGTTTCAGCAGAAAAGGAAGGGGAATTGCACATCTAATCTTACGCAGTTGTCATGCAGTTCAGGAAGGTTCAATGTGTCACTTATCCCAATTATCTACCATAATTCACAACAAGGTCTCTTTTCATAGTAACCATGATTCAAATTAACTTATCAAATATGTCAACATATAAGAATTCATTAAGCACATAAATACTGCGCATCATCCAGATAAGAAAAAAATTTCGTCAAACATTAGGAGATTGCATAATTCACTCATAAATATCACATAATTTGAATGATATCAATCACATCAATTAAACACAGATATATAAATTGCAAGATTCATAGACATCATAAATTGGATCACAAATAGATACAACGTAGAGTTCCCAACAACATTCATATTATATTAAGTTCGCAGGTCAAAATACATCCATGGTCGAAAACCTCAGACCAAAACTTACTCATCCGCATGAATCTTTCCTATCGGCAAAGAAGAAAATTACTCTTAGATCATTCCAATTACAAAATATATCTATTGCTACATTCCTAATTCTATTAATAGGATTGCATCTTTTACAAAAAGGTCCACATAAGCTGATTTCCTAAATAACTTGGACCAAACTCTAACTACTTCCTACCAGGCCGACCATACTTGTCGGTAACTTTTTCTTGCGCAAATCACTTCAACACTTGTCTCTAACTTTCTTGGTGGACTTGATCCCCTACGAACAAATGTTGCATCCCATCTTACATTCAATATTACATCTAGTTTTACATCCAATGTTTTGTCCCATATTGGATCCAATATTGTATCTCATGTTAAGTTATTGTTTGTGCCACTTGTTGCTTCCACTTTTGCACATGTTGTTACGCTTGGTTTTATGTTCATTGATACACCATATTTTTTGCTCAATTTAATGTTCAATTTTACATCTAGTTTGGAGTCCACTTTTTCATCTCCTGTTGCATCTAGTTTTGGGCCCAGTATTGCATCTAGTTTTGAGTCATTATTTGTGTCTAGTGTTGAGTCTCTTTTTGCATCCAATTTTACGTTTAGTGTGACATCCATTTTTGTGTCCACATTCGTGTCTGACATAACATCCACTTTTGTGTTTGGTGTGGTGTCTACTTTTACATCCTATTTTGCATTTAGTGTTGCATATAATATTGCATCCATCTTGCACTACTACATTTTTTACCTTTAGAAATACATTGCAATATCATTAGGGCATTGAGGAATTGAACCACCAAACTCCTGCTTGTAAGGAATACGCTCTTCCATTGAGCTAACACCCTTTAAGAATTGCGAAGAGGAGAAATATTAACACATAGATTTCATCATTTGTAATTCTAATAAAATACAATAATATCCAAAGACAGTCATGCTTAAAATCCAATTTATTTTTCCAAACACACTAACAAGCACAAAAATATACCATGATCAGGAAACAAAATATCCTAAACAATTATGCAATCTATTAAAGCGGTTTGCAAAATAACCTAAACTTGAGAAGGACAAAGAATAAGGGATGTTTTTAAGAAATAGTTGTAGAATACAAATTTAGGAACAGTGTGTTGCTACATAAATATTTTTTTTATATACTAGAGGAATTGGAAACGACGTCGGTATTGTACTCGTACTAGTACATATGGCTTAAAATTTCCATGAAATATTGCCATGAATAAGTTAAATGGTAATTTTTTGTGGATAAATTGATAAATTTTTTGAAAAGAAATTTTTCTGGCCCCTGATCATCGTCGCTACTGTGAAATAAATGACGGTTTGTCTCTATAGCGACGAATGTTCGTCTCTATTGTGATGAAGACAGACATTCTTCACTATAGTGACAGAATGCTAAACACTTGCAAGTCAATGATCATCACAGTAACAATCATTGACTTTTTCTTTTTGTTTAAATTTGGTCATTGTGCATTTTTGTTGAGAGACAAACAAAGCAATGATATAAAGGTGGCCATTCAGAAAATAAGGTTTCCAACTGGGTTTGCGTCAAATATACAAAATATCTTAACGAGAAAAGGTGATTTTGTTGGTGTTAAAACTCATGACTAGCATACATTCATTAAGGTAATTACTTATTTATATAGTTTCCATTTAGTACATCTTTTCTATTAATTGTTGTCTCTTATTTGGAAATTAAATAAATAATGATTTTCTTTTTGTTATAGTATGTTCTAGCTCTATCTCTCCCAGATAACTTTGACGACGACATAAAACAAGTTATATATGGTCTTGGTAAATACATGAGGTAAGTAATAATTTATATGCATGAAAATGTTTGTTCACTTTGTTGCATAGATTATTGACATATTATGTTTTACAGATTGAAAATTTGTTATATATGCCTCAATCTTGTTGATCATTGTTATTTTCTTGCATCATTTGTACGTGGATTTCATCTAAATAAATCCATAAAGAATATATTAGTTGCTATTGGAAGAGAGAAATTCCTCGTCCAATGTGTGAAATGCAGAAGTATTTACCTCCAATATTTTTCAATGCACAAGAACACTATATCATACACCAAGTTGAGGAGATTTAATTGTGTGAACATGTACACACAAGATCAATGTGGATGGTGGAAAGGAATTTGAAGTCATTGAAGGATTTTGTTAGACAAAGAGAATGTATTGACGGTTCTATTGTGCATGGATATATAGTATATCAATTCATGGTGTACATTAGTCAGTATGTTCCAAATTTAGAAAAAAAGTATTAATCTTCCTCGCATTTGGCACGTCAACTCCATCAATAAATTTGAAGGGGAGGTTTTGTTGGGGAAAGGTAGAACAAGGAAAGTGAAAGGTAATTATATGGTGTAGATTTAATTTATTATAATTTTTCAATTTCATATATATCTTACTCATGTAATTTTTATTATTCCATCAGTATTTTAAGGTAAACTTAATTGCCTTTAATTATTACTAATTTACAATTCTTAATTGTTATTTAGTAAATGATTTTGTACTCGGTTATGATATTGATTGATGAATTTATGATCATTAATGGTATCATAATCACAATCATAATCATCATCATAATTATAATCACCATATTCATCATCATTATAATCACCATCTTCATCATCATCATCATCGACATCATAATCAACCTCATCCTCATCCTCAACCTCATCATCGTCTATGTTATAATCATCATCATCATTAATGATATCATCATCATCATTGTTATTAATGATATCATCATCATTATCGTCATCAATGTTATCATATTCATTATCATGATCATCATGTTCATACTCATTAGAATAATAGCAATCATCATCATCATGGTAATATTCATTAGAATAATCACAACCATCATCATCTTCATCCTCATCATCTCCATCCTCATCATCATCATCATCATCATCACCATCATCACCATCTTCATCATCGTCATCATTGACATCATAATCAACATCATCCTCATCCTCAACCTCGTCAACAGTAATGTTATAATCATCATCATCATCAATGATATCATCATCATCATCATCATCATCAATTTTATCATCTTCATCATCATGATCATCATGTTCATACTCATGAGAACAATAGAAATCATCATCATCATGTTCATCCTCATTATAATAATCGCAACCATCATCATCTTCATCTTTATGATCATCATCATCATCATCATCACGACCATCATCACCATCTTCATCATGGTCATCATTGACATCATAATAAACCCCATCCTCATGCTCAACCTCATCATTTTCAATGTTATAATCATCATCGTCATCAATGATATCATCATCATCATCGTCATCAATGTTATCATATTTAACATCATGAGTATCATGTTAATACTCATTAGAATAATAGAAATCATCATCATCATGGTCATTGTCATTAGGATAATCACAACCATCATCATATTAATCATCATCATCTTCATCATTATCTTCATCATCACCATCATCACCATCTTCATCGTCATCATCATTGACATCATAATCAACCTCCTCATCTTCATCAATGATATCATCATCATCATCATCATCTTCATCTTTATGATCATCAATGCTATCATAATCATCGTCATCATCATCATCATCACCATCACCATCATCGACTTCAAAATCAACATCATCCTCATCCTCAACCTCAACATCGTCATCAATGATATCATCATCATCACCGTCATCACCGTCATCAATGTTATCATCTTCATCATCATGAACATCATGTTCATACTCATTAGAATAATAGAAATCATCATCATCATGTTCATCCTAGTGTCGATGATTTTCCGTGGCAAAAATGTCCACATGTACTAGTATAGATGAGATCCATGACATAATTGATATGGATAGATATCATAGGAACTATCTTCATCGTGTACTATATTCATTTATGTGTACATTAACACATGTAATCCATAATTTGTAACTACCCACTCTAGGATATATTGAATAAGCCTAATTATTTAAAAAAATGGTTTCTATGTTAGAAGACATTTTAAAAATAATAATAAGACAAGAACAATTTCCTATTGATCAAGGTTGTAATTAATTGAAGTTTACACATTTTCAAGATTTAAAGATTTGTAAGAAATAAATTGTATTATACAATGAATTCCATCTAACCTTATTACTTACTTATGCTTGTCTCAAGTCTTCTTGATAGTGGAATTTATTAAGCATCCTCTGTGTGTCAAACTTTGAAATGGTCACCATATTACACTCATATGACAATTTTTTTTCAAGAAAGGGTCTATTGACGATGATTATGTTCTCTATGACGACGATGATGTCCATAAAGACAATGGTCATGATAATCCTGCTAACTATGATGACAATGCTAATTTCGCTATCATCATCATCATCATCATCATCATCTCTGACGATGATGATGACGTTGATGGCAATGTTTATGACGATGATGATGACGATGAAAATGACGATGGTGTTGTTTATGATGATGGTGATGATCATTGACGATGATAATGACAATGCTTATGATGATGATGATGTTCTTGATGATGATGATGATGATGACGACAATGATTATCATGATGATGATAATGATGAACATGGTGGTGATGGTGATTATAATGATTATCAAGATGGTGGTGATGGTGATGATGATGATGATCATAAGTATTGATGTTGTCAGTTTCTGCTACCTTTCCTTCATGTTGATGGATAAGTCCTCGACTTTATCCTTTCTCAAAGCGGTGTAGTGGAATTATTGGATTCACAAAAAGGTAATAAATCACTTTAAAAAATTAAACATTAAAATATTAAAAATATCAAAGTAATAATAAACATTAAAATATTAATAAACTTTAAAAATAATAAATATAACTAATAAACAAAACAAAAAAAAACATTAAAAAACAAAAAACAATTAAAACTATCCATCTTACCTTCCCCCTGTCACGACAACAAAATTTTTCATTTTTTACTTACCTCACCCACAAACTACGGTCGAGGTCAAAAAGGAGTTTCCAAGGTTACAGAGGAGGTTTTCTAGTTACCTAACCTATGAACTAGGCCCGAGCTCGCAAAGGAGTTTCTAAGGTTGCATAGGAGGTTTTTCGGTTACCTCACCCACGAACTAGGCCCGAGGTCACAGAGGAGAATTTCTAGTTACCTCACCCACAAACTAGGCCCGAGGTCGCAGAGGAGGTTTTCCAGTTAACTACTAGTAAGAATTACAGTTTTGGTTTATTATGCAATTTTGCAACCAAAATTTCTTACTACATGCTAAATGCAACATTTTAAAACGACCCTAATTGTTGAAATCATGAATTGAACACTCAAAATTGCATTTTCATCGCATTTTAAGTAATTCCTTCTCCGTTGGATTCCAAAGGGTAGGGGTCAATTTGGGTAACACATATACTTGTCCCCTCTTTCACCCATGTTGTTAGTAACTTCGAAATCGACCAGGTGGAACCGAGAATAATGACAGGTGGGACTGTTACTACCACTATTTCCCCGATGGTATCTAGGGCTAACACCAACTCGTTGGATATCCTGACTCAACAACTAGAAGAACCATTGTTGTTATTGCTATCAGTAATACCCCTATATCTGGGGCTTGGGATAAGCCCTCTTTCTCTTTTTCCTTGAAGTTTTTCTGAAGAAAGACGATCTACACTATCTACGGAGGCCATAATCATTCACACAGAACCCTTCTTAGACCCTCTTTAGAACCCTACTTCAGCAATGAAACAATTTTTGTACAATGATTTGGAGTTGTTGGAATCAGGATGGATGGGATATTTTTCAAATCCACCCACTTTTCCTCCCTTATCAACCTCAAAAGAAGGGGACATTGTTAGCCCAGAGAGTTACATGGCTTCTTTTTTGCGATCGAAGGATTTTCCAGGGACACCACCTGATTTGGGATCCGACAGAAGCAATAAAGAGCCACAAGCAGAAATTCAAGCCGACAACAAGGGTTTATAAAACAACCCTAGAAAAAAATGAAAGAACAAGTGCCTCTCCTTAACCAGTGGGCCTCTTAATCTCATTTGTGGTGTCAATGTGTCGATAGAGGATGCTGGGCCTATGGAAGACTCTTCTCTAGTGGGAAAAAATCATGGGAGAAACCCTAGCTTAGAGGATATGGAAATTTGGGTCAGGAATAATTGTTCAAGTGTTCTCAACTATGAACCCAAAATAGATGCTCTTACAAATGGTTGGTTGGTATTTAGATTAAACTACACAAGTGATGTTAAAAAAATTATTTCAAAACAGTGGAGCTATGGAGTTATTACTATTCTGTTAAAAAAATGGACTCCGCCCTTTGATGCGGATAGTGAGAGATTTGACACTATGGCGGTGTGGGTGCATCTTCTAGGAATCCCCTAGGAGTTTTGGAACCCAAACTCGCTGCAGCGATTTGGGCAGTGCACTCGAAGTATTTTTGGAGGCTGATCTTTCTTTTCTGAAGACAAGAAGAAAAACTCTGGCACGAACACTTGTCTCTTCAAACAGTCAAATAGATCTCTAAGAACAAATTAATCTTATATGTGGTGATTCTTTTAGGAAGAAACTTCTGGAATAGGAAGGGACCCCCTTCAGATGTCATCATTTTCATGCAACAAGACATATAGAAAAAAATGTCACATGGTGTTTTAAAAATCCCCAACAAAAAAAATATGGCTCCCAAGGGAGGATGCGGCTCCGAGCACTGAAAAGTATCCCTCAAGGGATGCATGAATAAACTCCTCCTCTCTAGGATCTTTTTCAGTGGGAGTCTCCTGAGGTGAATTCTTATCAAGCAGTTTTCAGAGATCAGGTGGAAGACACTTTTTGACAATGGGATCAGTCGATCTTCAAACGTAATCCCACAAACCCTCCTTTGAATATGAAGTTGAACAATTTACATTTGAATGATTCTCCATTTGCTGTTAGATAAGCTCTTCCGTCACTGTTGATCAGTTTCTTGATAAACCCAAACCATCGATTCAAATTGTTTGTGCACAATAACTGTTGAACCACATTTTACTTCCCGCGTTTTGCTTGAAATGCTCATGAACTATATCAATACAGTTTACAATTTGAAACACACAAATGAAATATAACCCCTGTAGATTATAAATAGATTACAATGCTATGAATTCATGAAATAATTCGACTCAATGTAAACAAAAAATCAATACAATAATATATTTGTTCACTTGTACCATTCAATTAACTTACAGAGTTTGAACCTGAAATATAATTTATCTTAACAGAGTACAGACCCATACACTGTCGCTTCTACTCAAAGAACAAGTAGTTCTGAGCTTTTCCCTAGATAAATATACTACCTCTCTCAGGATCTACATGCCTCCAAGTTATCCAAGCTTCTCGATCTATTCTAAGTTTCTATGAGCTATCTAATATTGGCATGAATGACCAACAATAACATCTTCAAATCCATTGACATATCCACTATAGGCTGATAATGGACCGTTCACGCAGTATACGACATTCAAACATAATACTGAGTATTTTAATGAACTCTCAATACTGTAATAGATTCTTTTATCTTCCATAAATGGAGAATACACACTCAAAAACAAAAAATACAACCATTTCACAATTTTTTTGGTCTTTATTGATTCACAAAGAATATCCAGTCCACAATGTATTCTAACCTCTAGTCATCGAATTTACAAGCCTAAATAGATAGATCATAGCTCTCTTCTTCGAATGAGGGTAACATACAACCAAGAATAGCCTATTTGTGATTATTTCTCAAGCAGTTAAAACAAAGAACTAAAATCCAATTTATTCTAACCTACAATCTATATTTTAGGAACCAACTCCTGTAGTAAACCAAGAATGATTCGAATGTTTCTTTTTTTCGTTTGCCAGCTGTAAAGATGCCCCAGTCTCCCAGGGTTAAAATGCTTATGAATCCCTATTAATAAGTTCTTCAATTGAGTAACCCTTCTTCTCAATATTTGCTACATTCATCCAAGTAGCATCTTCTTCAGGGTGCTCTTTCCACTTGACCAAGTAATCTAGTTATTCTACGCCTCTAGTCTTCTTAGCTAATCTGGTGTCTAAGGTCTCTTCATCCTCCAAAGGATTTTCTATTGGCATATGCTTTTCCCACTTCACCTCCTTATTCATACCTTGTGCTAGATTATTTGTAACTTGTTATGTTCCATCCATTTCATAAGGATATAAGTCATATATGTCAAATATAAGAGATATACCAATCCCATCTGGTAGATGAAATTCATATGCATTAGTTGAAAACTTCCTAAGAATTTTGTAGGGTCCTATTTTTTTTAATTTCAACTTGTTATATTCACCTTTTGGGAATATATCCTTCCTTAGGAAAGCTAAGACTAGATCTCCTACCTCATAGTTGACCTCTCTTCTCCTCAAATCCACTATATACTTATACTTCTAATGGTTCACTTGTATTTGTTGCTTGACATGTTCATGTAGCTTGATGATGGTGGTAGAAAATTCATGACCTTCAACACTCCTTCCTTTGATTTTCCCTAAGTGTCTTAGCCCATATACACCCCTAGGATGCATTCCATACATAGTTTGGAAAGGACTTAGTCCTTTTCTTCAATTGGGTGAATCATTGTATGCAATATTAGCTTGATATAGCACATGATCCCAGTGTATTGGCTGCTCATTAGTTAGGCTTCTCAAGATATTACCCAGACTTCTATTCACTACCTCAGTTTGTCCATCTGTATGAGGATGATAGGCTGAGCTAAAGTTCAGTTTAGTTCCCAACTTTTTCCATAGAGTCCTCAAAAAATGTCTAGTAAACTTAGTGTCCTTGTATGAAACTATACTCTTTCGTATCCCACACAACCTAACAATTTCATTAAAGAACAAAATTTATATATGTGCTGCATCACTAGTATTATAGCATGGTATGAAATGTCCTATCTTGCTAAACCTATCTACAACTACAAAGATGGAATCATTACCACTTTGTGTCTTTGGTAAACCCATAATAAAATCCATACTTACAGAATCCCAAGGCCTACTTGGAACTTGTAAATGAGTGTATAACCCTGTGTTCTGGTTCCTCCCCTTAGCATGCTAACAAATATGACACCTTTTCAAAAACTTCCCTACTTCTGATCTCATCCTAGGACAAAAGTAGAAGTGACTCAACTGTCCAACTGTCTTGTCTATGAGAAAATGTCTAGCCAATCCTCCATTGTGTTTCTCTTGAATTGAATTCTCCCTCATAGAGCATTGTGGAATGCATAGTCTGTTATCCTTGAATAATAGTCAATATTGAAATATCTAGTCATTCCATGGTCCCCTATCTCTTTGGGTGGGATTTAAACTTATCTCATAATCTTCCTTAAAGTCTATATCAGACTTATACAAATCCTCAAGAAAATAAAATCCTAATACTTGAACTTAACTCTCTTGCACCATTAAGCTTTTCCTACTTAAGACATTTGCCACTCGGTTAGATTTTCCACTTAGATGCTTGATAACTAAAGTGAAACCTTGCAAGAACTCAACCCAGTTCACATGCTTGTGATTTAATTTGGGATGCTGCATTATAAACCACAAGGAATTTTTTTAAGTGTGCTTGCTAAGTCTAATTCACACCTATTTTATGCAAGATCACCCCATGGGAAGAGGAGATGAATGGATTGGCTGTCAATGTGGGATCCAAAGTTTTGGTTTACTTTATTAATCTTAATAATAAAGACACAAGGACAATGGAGTGGGTTACATAGAAAATGAATTCACATTAATATCCATATTCCAAAGATATTCGGAAATTAATTGGGTGGATAAGCACATATGGATAAGAACAACATGGAAATAGTTGGTAGATAAGGTGGGGTGGGGGTGGGAGTGGGGCCAAATCAGGAACATTTCCTTCTTAGTTCCAGGAGTAAATCATAACAAATTAAGATGTAGAAATGAAATGTTACCCCAATATGTCTGTAAATCTACCTTAATCAGATGTACAAAAGGACAAATTTGTTGGTTTGAACATGTTGCAATAGGAATATATAGATCCTCCTCATTGGATTAACCCTATAAAAGGATGAAAAAATAGAATAGGCATGCTACAAATTGACCTTCAATAGGATATTTCAATATAATATTTATACCCATCCACATAATAATTAATTCGGATCAAGTTTATTCATAGGTCAGACCTAGAGTTTATAATTATTTACAGGTCGGCCCTAGTCCTGTGCTAGGATATATCACTCCCTTCAAAATATTAAAACATGTTTTTCTCCTGATCTTCTTACCTTTTATTGATTTATTTATGACTAGGAACTATGCCCAACTGCTACAGGTCAAGCCTTTCCTGAAAAGTAGTCCTATCTAGCAATCTTTTATCAAAAATATCTATATTATATTATTGTTGCTGTTAGTTCAAATGGAATGCCCATAATTTAATATTTAGGCCCTTTCAGTGCCCAGACCTACTTCTACAAAGAGACCAACATGCTGCTTGATGAAGAAACTTGTTCCTAAAGTGAGGACCTCCAAGATGGTATGTTACATGTTTCAAACTCTCCATTCTATTGTTAATTCCATGGACATAGTAATTTGATATGAAATATGCTGAAAGGAAAGCCATTTGATACAGATGTATAAATGGTTGCTAAAAACCTAAATAATATTTTTATCAAATTCCCTTAAGATCCATTATTCATAAGTATGAAGTATTTTTTTGATGATAAAATTGTTTAGAACACACCCAAAAATACTTTTACTGCTGTTCAAATTGCCCCAAATCTCTATTTTCAGGCACCCACTCTGCTTTGAGATACTTCAATAAAACACTATAAAATCCTTCATCGAAGATATTTGACACATTCAACGCACATGTGTATTGTTGTTTGTTTCAAAAGGATGCCCTGAAATAGGGATGCTTCACCCCTGTAACAACCTTTACTATACTTGTAGATGATGATCTCATAATTTTGTTTGGCTTTCTTACGATTCCCAAAGGCAATCTTACAGTTGGAATGACCTGAAAAAGTGTCCTGAACAACCTATGACAGTTATATGTGCTTAGATGGACTATTAATATTGTTTCTAATGCTTTCTATGTGAATTTTCCTTGCCAGGAATTAGTTCTTAGTGTTGTGGCTTCAAAGAGATACTACCCGAAATACTTTTTAATGACTATTTGAAATGCTTAGAATCACTTTTTGATGGCCAAACACGCTACAAAAAACCCATAAATGATTATTTACCCTTCTTACTTCTCCATGAGTATGAGAAAGTCCATAAATTTTGTAGCTTGATGATGTGTTCCCAATATTGCTTATTTGATGTTGGATTATCACCATCACGATGAGAAAACCTATTAACATCCACATGCATATGACACCCAAACAAAATGGGTGGTTACACGTAACATGACCCATCATTGTTATTTTTTACTAGATATTCATTGAAGAGATTTAGTTTACTCTGTTTCTAGTTCCACTATGGTTACTTTTGGTTTCACTATTTTAGTTTCTTTGATGAAATATGAAGAAAAACCCCCAAATGCACAGGAAGTCAAATGTTGTTCATGCAACCTGGGATTCACTCATGAGTGTTTCTACACAACTTGCATTGTAATAGATGAATTTTAGTTGGGAAATATGGATGTCAGGCATATGTACAGATCAACTAGGATAAGACATTACTCAACACTCCATAGCTGCTGCTCCCATCATGCACAACTTTCCTATCAAATTTTCAAGTTCTTCCTATCAGAACATGGCACACATCCATAGATATGAATCACAAGTCACCTTGTATTTATATATGCCTATTTGGATTTCCACTTCACTTTGTTATGTAACCAACAATTGGTGTCCCTTATGCATCCATGATACCTTGTAAGGTGTTGGATGCTTGAATTTCTTAAGCTTTATCTTTTCCACCATTTCAGTCGACACCAAATTGTCGGTGCTTCCACTATAAACAAATACTTTGCAACATTTCCCTTGAACTTTTCATGTAGTTCAAAATAAGGCCTTCCTTTGTGAAGACTCTACCACCTCCTTCTCTGGTTTCAATAGAACCTTGTTCATACGAAAATCCTCCTCAACCTCAGGTGCATATTCTACCATTGGAGCTTGTGCCTCTACCTTATTTCCTTGTGCAACGTAGTTTCCTCTTTGTCCTACATTTTCATTGATAGGGAATCCATAGGACTGATGGCCTAGCTTGTTACATCTGTAACACGGGTAAACTGACTCTCTGCCTCTACCTCTACCTCTATGGTAGGATATTCCAAATTGAGGTTCATTTCCTTTCCCTGTTTGATATTGCTGTTTAGAACCACCAGCTTCATCCTTGTAGGTTGGAACTTTATCTCTTCTAGTTGTTTGTCCCTTTCCCTTGGTAGATCCTCTTTCTCTACCAAAGGTTTGCTTCCTGGCTATCTTCTCTACCTCCTCTCATTCGCATTTCCATTTTTTTGTTTTATTTTATTTGAAATGCCCGCATAATGAATGTATCAACATACATCTAGTAAATTCATAAAATGTAAGCATGCATAAATGACAACAACACAATGTTGCTTCACTTTATTTCCTTTTCTTTATCTAACCATATTGTTATGCCTATCAACCATGATTCTAGGTATAACTCTGAGCGAGTGAAAGCTTTTGAATACATTTAATTCCCACACTTAATGGACATGATGCCCGCAAGTATTGAATTATGCATGCAAGAGTAAGATAAAATTCCCATAGCTAGTTAAACATGCCCACAGGGTAATAGGTAAATGCTCGATGAATGCAAAAATGCCTAAAATTGTTAGAATAATCAACCCATAGTTTACTACCTTAGACATTAATTTAATTATTTTTGTCTTATTTGCCTAGTTCATGTGTCCCACCCTATGCAAGTTGTCAATTACCTATCCATAGTGGTCCAAATTTCCTAATTTGACCCATGTAGTGCTTGGGAAACCTCAAGGAATCAATTATTCTTTATTCCTGGTCTCCTAGGTGCCTTTCTGCATTTTTTTCTTTTTTCCTGCTTTTTCAGTGTTTTAAGGCAATAGGGAAAGTTTGACTAGGTGAGGTGAACTAGTTTTTTGTCCTCTTCATCCTCCACTCTTTTCTCCTTGTAAAAGCATGTATTAGTTGTCATTACATCACTCTTTATCTTACCTAATCCTTTTTTCTAATTCGTGAGCTCCATGACTGATTTGGGATCATCTTTTTGCACCTATGGGGGATTTGCTTATTTTTAGTAAGCCTGCTTTATGCTAGATTCGAATTGCTCCTCGTGCATTCACATACATGATGTATTTTATTTATTTATAAACCTATTATGTTACAGGGTTGGCTATTGTACACTGATTTAATACAGTTTAGTGTTCAGCTCCAATTTTAGTCTCTTTTGTGAGTGATTTTGCATGATCAATTGTTAATTGTTGTGAGTAAAATTAATCTATCACTGGGTTTAATTTCCACATGGTATCAGAGCCATTGTATATCAATTTATCTCCTTTAAAATTGTTTTTCAGTTTCGACATCAGTGACTGGGAGCCTTCTACTGATAGCCGGAACAGATTTTCTAAGCTATGGATCAATCACAGAAAACTATCTTGACTCCCTTCAATTTATTTGAATGGAAAGAAGAGATGGAGATACTGTTGAGAACAAAAGGCCTCTACAGGGTGACTATGGAAACAAAAGCAGAGCCCAATGCAGTTGCAAAGAAGATTAAATGGCACAACAGGAGGGATGAGGCCTATGGTCTCTTGTGTCTGAGTATTTCCATAGACCTCATTTTCCATCTTGATGGATTGACATCACCGAATGAAGTATGCAAGAAGATTTCTGATCTTTTTGGAAAGACAGATGAGATGAGGGGACATCAAATCGAAAATGAGCTGATTTCTCTGAGTCCAAATAGCTTTGAATCCCTGCAGCTATATTTCTCCAAGTTCAAAGCACTTGTTTTGCAGCTGAAAATAAGGATGATCAGCTCATCCTGGCCATTCTCTCAAAACTAGGCCCTAACTATTTAGTGTTTGTTTCGACCTTCTATGCCACAAAACTAATAGCTTGAACCTGGAAGATGTCTAGCCTTGCATATTTCATGGAATATCTCACACAAGAACAGGATAAGCTGGTGATGATGGGCACCATCAAACCATCCAAAGATCAAGCTCTGATTGCTGGAGATTCGAAGCTGGATTCAAAAAGCAAAAATAAAGCTAAAAATCCACCTGAGCAAAAGAGAGACAAGAAACAGTCTCTGGAGGAGCCACAAGGTTCCAAGAAGAACTACCAGAAGAAGAAAAACAAAGGTGAAATGAGCAAGTGCACATACTGCAATAAGGGCAATCACACTGAAAGCTCTTGTATGAAGAAGCAAATAAACATGCTAACCCAACTCCTGGAGAAGAATGGCATCTCCCTTCCAGAAAGCTCAAAGAAGAGAGAAGGAGGACCAAGTTTAGATGACAGAGAGAGAGTTCATGCATTGGTTGCTGGAACATCAAGCTCACCCAGTTTTATCATTGATTCTGGAGCTTCAAGACACATGGTTTCGACCAAGGAGGCCTTCTCCTCACTTGATATGTTGAAAGGACCACCTGTAGTACTAGGATATGACTCTCTCACTAAAAGTTTGGGCAAAGGGAGGATTGATATTGATCATGGTCAGTTCAGCAATGTCTTGTATGTGCCTAGTCTTGCCTCCAACCTCTTGTCAATGTACCAAATGACCCACACTGGGTCTCCTAAGAAAGTCATATTCTCCTCCGGTGAAGTTGAGATCACAGAGATATCAAGTGGTAGAGTCATTGCAAAAGGAGTTGAAATCATGCTCAAAAGGTATACATGTTCTCACACTTCCTACCCTACTCAAACCCCTCTGCTCTTCTGATTCATGCTAATGAGGCTAGCAAGCTTTGGCATGAACGATTTGGCCACCTAAATTACAAGTATCTTTCTGATCTTAGTGAAAAAGATATGGTCATAGGGTTCCCCAAGATAAAATTTTCCAAAGGAGTCTGCCAAGGTTGTATCCTAGGAAAACACCCAGAGCACAAATTTGAGAGAGCTAGTCATGAGACAACCTCTGCACCCCTCGAGCTGATCCACAGTGATGTTGCTGTCCCATTCCCTCATATGTCCATGATTCAGGACAAATATGCATTGACTTTCATTGATGAATTTTCCAGGTATTGTTGGGTTCACTTCCCGAAACACAAGTCTGAAGTTTTTGGCCTATTCAAAGTCTTTAAGGATTTGGTTGAGAACCAGTCTAGAAGGAAACTCAAGGCCCTCAGATCTGAAAATGGTGGTGAGTATGTCAAGTCTGAGTTTATTAATTATTGTGCAGATGCAGGTATTCATATGCAGCATTCTATCCCTTACACACCACAGCAAAATGGTGTTACTGAGAGGAAGAACATATCACTGAAGGAGATGGCAACATGCATGATGGAGGCCAAAACTTTGCCACCAAAGTACTGGGCCAAAGCTATCAACTGTGCAGCCTATATTCAGAATAGGGTTCCTCATAAACATCTTGATGGTATGACTCCCTTCGAAGCATGGAGTGGGCACAAGACAGATGTGACCCATTTCAGGATTTTTGGCTCAAAGGCTTGGGCTAGAATTCCAACAGAGAAGAGAGAGGCTTTGCAGCCCCAAATCCAAGAGTGTCTTTTTGTTGGATACTATGAAGATTCAAAAGGGTACAAACTAATAAATTTGAGCACAAACAAATCCTTCATCGAAAGGTGTGTTCAGTTTGAAGAAGAACCCCTTGCAGCAGTGGAAGTTGGAGAAGCCTCTTCTCCACCTAAACCTCAAGAAGTAAGTAAAGAGTTTGTTGAACATGATGATTCTGATTTGTTTGATGGAGATGAGTTTATTGCATACCCTAACATCCCTACAAGGCCAAAATGGGAAGCCAAGACACTACATGCAGCAGGTGAGCTAGCTAGGGATCCCAATGACCCAAGGAGGACTAGATCTCAGTTTGAGAGTGGTCTGTGCATGAAGGATCCTATGTTTGCTGAAAAATTCTATTTGATGGTGGATTATAATCCTAAAACATATGAATAAGAATCAAGAGATCCAATATGGAAAAAATCCATGAAGGAGGAGTTCAACTCACTCCAGAAGAGCAACACATGGGAGCTAGTGGATCTTCCCCCTAGGAGAAAGTTAGTCCAGTGTAAGTGGGTCTATAAGACCAAATTTGCTGCTGATGGTTCACCACTAAAGTAAAATGCCAAATTTGTATCCAAGGTCTACTCATAGGTTCATGGAATATATTACAATGAGACCTTTTCCCCATTGACAAAGATGGATTCCATCAGGCTAGCCTTAGCCATTGCAGCCTCAAGGCAATGGGAGGTACATCACATGGATGTAAAATGTGCCTTCCTGAATGGATATCTCACTGAAGAGATATATATACAGCAGCCTCAAGGTTTTTCTACTAACCCTTCTCTTGTGTGCAGGTTGAGAAAGTCATTGTATGGGCTAAAGCAAGCCCCCAGGGCTTGGTATGCCAAGATCGATAGCTTCTTGCTATCACTGAATTTTGTTCGGTGAAAATCAGATCCAAATGTATATTTGAAGTTAGTTAATGGTTCATTAATGATAATTGTGTTATATGTTGATTACCTCCTCATTACAGGAAGCTCAAAGGCTGATATTGCTTCCTTAAAAGGAGCTATGAACCAAGCCTTCTCCATGACAGATTTGGGGCTCTTAAGTCAATTTTTGGGGCTTGATATTTCTCAAAAAAAAGCTGGAATCAAGGTGCACCAGTCCAAATATGCCTTGGAATTTCTGAAAAAATTCAAAATGAAGGATTGCAAAGCAAGCAAAACTCCTTTCCTTTCAGGAGTGAAGCTGGAAGAAGCTGATTCTTCATCTATGGTAAACAATACACTGTATAGGCAATTGATTGGATGTTTGTTGTATCTGACACATACTAGACCTGATATTTCTTATGCAGTAAGTGTGGCTTCTAGATACATGGATCAGCCTCATGAGATCCATTGGAAATAATCTAAAAGGATCCTTAACTTTGTTCAGGGAACAAGGACACATGGGATCTTCTATAAAGCAAAATATGATATTGATTTGATTGGATTTACTGGCAGTGATTGGGCAGGTGATAGCATAGATAGAAAGTCCACATCAGGATATGTGTTCATGCTTGCATAAGGGCCAATCAGCTGGTCAAGCAAGAAACAGAGTGCCATTGCACTCTCATCTACAGAAGCAGAGTACAGAGGAGTTGTTAATGCAGCAACTCAATGTGTATGGTTGCAGGGTTTACTTGGAGATTGTGGTTTCAAATCAGAGTACTCAACTACCATCTGCTGTGATAACCAAAGTACCATTTGAATCTACAAAGATCCAGTTCACAAGTAGAGAACCAAACACATTGAGATCCATATGCACTACATCAGAGAGCTTGTGCATGATGGCACCATTCACCTACTCTTTTGTTCATCTTCAGAACAA
>LPNX010713167.1:1169528-1255484 GCA_001517045.1 Pseudotsuga menziesii
TTTGATATTCCATCACTCTTTAGCTTGCCAGACTTTTTTCTAATTCGTGAGCTCCATGACTTATTTGGGATCAGCTTTTTGCACCTATGGGGGATTTGCTTATTTTTAGTAAGCCTGCTTTATGCTAGATTCGAATTGCTCCTCATGCATTCAAATCCATGATGTATTTTATTTATTCAGCAACCTATTATGTTATAGGGTTGGCTATTATACACTGAGTTAATACCGTTTAGTGTTCAGCTCCAATTTCAGTCTCTTTTATGAGTGATTTTGCATGATCAATTGTTAATTGTTGTGAGTAAAATTAATCTATCACTGGGTTTAATTTCCACAAAAATATAGGTGGAAATATGCCTACAAGAGTTTTTGAAATGCCAGCAGATTATTGAAATTCCTGTGACATGTAAGGACATGCCCACATAAGTAAGGACATGCCCGCATAAGTATGCAAGAACCCACACATTAACACTATATTCTCGTGACATGTAAGGACATGCCCACATAATGAACGTATCAACAGTAATCTAGTAAATTCAAAGAAGGTAAGCATGCATTAATGAAAAAATCACAATGCTGCTTCACTTTATTTCCTTTTCTCAACGGGCTGCGGACATTTTTCCAAATCATTTGCTTATCCAATTTGGAGAATTGATGTAAATGTATTATGCAACTTAAATGTGGGAATATTTAAATAGATGCAGTGATTTTTATTCCACCTATGATGCCATGATCAAGCATAGAATTGAAACAAATCAAGGACTTATGGAAATTCATCTCCATCCAAGTGGTCGTACAATATAGTTGAACAATATCTTTATAAGGTCAGGCTTCCCATAACAACTTTAAATTAGCTTTACCTATCAAGTGTTTAAGTTTATCATTGAAATTCTCGTGACATGTAAGGACAAGACCGCATAATGAATGTGTTAACACTCTATTTTTAATAGTTTATTTATGAGCCTGATAGAAGCTCGAGGAGGACGTTGGATGCGCTGAAGGCATTGAATGTGATTAATAATTAAAGGCTAAGATTGATCGGATAGTAGATCAACGACGTCAAAAAATTTCACATGGAGAACATGCTCGACTAAAGCCACTTTTCCAGATTGCGAAATAGTTAAAGGTTGGAAGCATTTGATGGTGGATATGAGATCAGAAGCAGATCCATGGTCCCAGCTGATTTCACAAACCAAACTTGTGTGGATAAAGTCGCAATTCCAAATCATGAAAAGCGGTACTGGCCGCGAATATTGACGGTCACAACAGAGAAGGAAAGAGATCTATGGTTGTGTTCTATTTCACAATACAAACTAACACGGTTGAAGACCAAGATTTCGCATTGTGAAAATAGGAGGACCCATTCGAATCGACGGTTGCATGAAGAGGTCGATCCTAATTGACAAATAAGAACACGTCACGATCCAAAGATGCCCTTCGTATCAAAGAAGATGAATTTGGTGGAAAAAGTAAAGAGACATGGACGATGGATGTGAAAATCTCCGCCCAAATCAGATGGCCAAGGAGGCCTCTAGGATGCAGGTGTCGCATCCAGTGCAAAGATGACAGGGGAAGGGAAGTTCATACATGTAATATGCCTCCTGACAGGTGGGATGATGTCTCCAAACACTGTCTTTGATAATCCAGAGGCAAAGGTCCCGTCCAATGATGCTAACTTCTCTGACTCCGCTAGACTGGCACACGGTTCATGTGGGAAAAGATGGTAGGTGCAGGTTTTGAAATAGTGAATCAGATGTCTACACAAAGTTAAGAGAAGTCACGAACTGAGTCCACTCAGTTCCACCCTCACATTGAGTGAAAAGGAAAGAAAGGTCAAATCCACATTCCTTGAAACTAGCTTGGAAACCACACAGGAAGTGCTTAGAATCCTATCTGTTATCAAATAATATAATTGAACATCATAAGAGAAGATCCCCACCCTGGCGTCACATGGGATACTATCATGTAGACCTGTGTTCAAGACTATATCTATCTCCAGGCTGTTTCAGCTTTCCCTATATAGATTCGTATTATAAGGTTGTTGAGGTATGAAACTGTATAAACAGTGAGAGCTAAAGGTTAAACTCCGAAGAGTGTTGAGTCCCTTCACAGACAGTCATGGCTGTGTGGTTTGAGAGGTTAGTTCGACAAGGGGTATTGATGGTTAGTGAACATAATATTATTTTTATTCGTCTTCCTAGTTATCTGCACTGAGAAGTCGCCAACTACTGGGGCACAAATGTTCAACACCTAGGGAAGTTCAATTGTTTCCACACCTCCCTACCCTCAGATGCACTATGTCTAAGTTTTTACATCGCAGGGACATATCTCCGACACCTCCAGTAGCTGTCACAACCTCCAAAGTCCTAACAACCAATGATGGTGGAGCTATTGGAGCAAATGCTCAGTCTAGGATAGTGGAGGTCTGAAGCCTTCATCGCTGCCCCTATAATCTCCACTTAACAACCTTTCCTCAGACAAGGAGGGGGTCAAATGGATACCCAACTATGTGGCCTGCAATAAAACCCTCCTCATAGGAGGGGGAGATTAGTACAAAGATGATAAACCTCTTAAGACGTCTATCATCATCAAGTGCATGGCCACCCTTTTCCTAGTTTCCTCCTATAACCGTGTTACTAGACGAAGGAAGGGATGGGAAAATTTCAGGCACCGGGGCATAGGCCTTCTTGTCAGCCTTTCAGTGACGTGGTCTGAAAGAAGCAGGCTGGTCAAAGGAGGAAGAAAGGCATGTCTAAAACGGCCCAAGTTGCTAACTGACCGACGTTAGGAAACATAGGGATCGCTTTCATGTACCAAGATAAAGCAAAATTTGCATTGTCAATCCGCACTACCACACGCTACAGTTCCATAATGTTTATTTATATTTGTAAAACATGGTAATAGTTCCATTCTCTATACTGTTAATGCAAACAATTTTTAGGTTTGTTTTGGAGAATAATATCAGCACCGAAGTGTTATAAATGCACTCCTGATAGGGGGAAAAGGGGAGTTGGAGGATTGGGAAACCTTCAAGGGATGAGGTTCTCTGTTGTAAATAAGATCTGGTTCCTATGTTATGAAATAAAATTATAGAGGAAGACTTGTTTCTTAAGACAGAGATTCATGTGTCGTTGCTTATTTCAATATGTATTTTCTTTACGTGAAATGTATATCCTGTTTCCATTCCAGTTTGTTGATTTCTTTCATGTCTGTAACTTAGTGTATAACTGTTCAGAATTCATACATGCTATGATTTTCTTGTTGTTTCAGACATTTATCAATTTTTCTTCTAAATTTGCGCAGAATTCAACTCGCTGGTGCTCCACGCGATGGGCTGTTCTCTCTTGTCCCCTAACCACACGCTAAATATCTCCTAATTGCGAGATTGACGGCTATATTGCCTCTGTTTGCAACCCCACACCATTATTTTCCTCATGCAAATGTTCCCTACTCAGGTTTTTGACTCCATTGCCAATGGTCCCTTGCCCTGATATTCCCACTTCCATCTCATGTCACTCTAGTTTGTCCCTTTCTAGGAGTCCAGTCTCCTGACCATCCTTGAGAGAATATCTTATGTGGAGTAAAATCTGAAAGACAAGTGAGATATCCCTCTTTGACTATGCAAGGGCAGAGGCACAGTCTAAAGCAGTTCTGCTGTTACCTGAGAGTGGGCCTTCCCCTCAACGTTGGGGCTCAAATCCCAGTGCTAACAGAATGTATAAACAATCATCTAGTAAATTCATAAAAGGTAAGCATGCATCAATGATAAAATCACAATGCTACTTCAATTTATTTTATTTTCTTTATGTAACCATAATGCCCCCTATCAATATGTAGACTAATTGCTACCCCTGAAACCTTGTTGGTCTGTTCATCTCAAGATATTTAATTTGTCTCACATATATCTTCATAATCGATGAAAAGTAATATCTCACAAATGTGTATTTTTGCTGACATATTGTATCTAATTTCTTTCTACATTTTACCTCATCTATTGCTATGGATTCTTGCGGGCAATTTTCAACTTTTTGTGCATTTTTGCAGGAATTTGTTTGGACGTAAGTGCATATGTTTGAGTCTTGCAGGAATTTTATAAGGTAGTGCATGCATTTTATCAATCCAATGGGCATTTTCAAACTGGATGCGGGTATATCTCCAAATCAAGTGCTTATCCAATTTGTAAAATTGATTTAAATGTATTCTGCAACTTAAATGTATCTACTTGCAGACTAAGTGTATGTAAGTGAATATGAAAATCCCCTCCTATGTCCTCATAATTGGAACACTCTAAACAATAAAGTTTTCAATGAAACATAATTAGGAAAATTATTAAGAGGATGAATAACACCCCCCCCCCCCAAAAAAAAAAACACTCAAGCTCTCCTACTTGCTCTTGTGCCTCTTATAATATTTATGTAACCTATCTAGGTCCTTTGACTGAACTATAAGGAAAAATAGTACTTGTACTTGTGCTAGAATTTGACTATCCGTATCTGATTTATTTGGAATCTATGGATAAATATTTTGGGCAGCGAGCTTCTCTACCTCTCCAATGTCTATTGGAGACCCCTAAGGCTTAGGGGACCTTGCATCCTGATCAAATTTGAGATCTTGACATACACATATATTTTGTAGGGATTGAATGTAAAAATTGGAGGCCTTAGAAGTCTTGTCATATCCCACATAAATTTCATTCAAACTAGAGTGTTCAAACCTAGACAATGTTTATAAGGGTAATGATGGAACCCCATCTTCCTCTCTTATTACCATACTAGTCATATAGGATGGGTTAAATTTTGGACTTGATGTGCATACTGGTACCCTACAAGGAATCTGATACATCCTATCCATCCATCAATAGGCCAGTCAAGGAATGGATATCCTGTAAATGAATTGGATAAGCCATTTCTAGCCACAAGGTGTTACCATGCACTCAACTAATAAGGAACTTGGATGCATCTAGAAATTTCCCTAGTGGGACCAAATACTAGTAGGTCAAGTAGATATCATTGTGAGAGAGACCACATTTCAGAAGGGGTACACCACCAAAAAAGAGAGACACTAGTCTTTAGCAAGTGTTCATAGTGTATATATTCCATGCAGAGCTATATAAGTGTCCATGTAGGTTCCACATAAGTCTCAGAATTTATGATGGTGGGTAACATATGGCATTTGGTGAGTTGTTTGAGACTAGTTATTTTACACTAGAATTCATAACAAATATTGCACTTCAAATCTAGGAGTACCTCTAGGATCTTACAATGATGTTGGCAGGAAATGCGTATTAGAGACTAAATGTCCTCCTCCAAACTGATTTCCTCCTTGAAAAAGTATAGGATATAATATATATTTCATGCACATAGCTTATTACTTATTAGTATAGGATTTAATTAAGTCTTGAGAAATATTATTAGGAAGAAAAATGAGAAAATGGAACACATGCATCCTCAAAGGATTGAGAAACATTCATCCAACCCAAATATCCTACTTTCAATGGAATCCTTCTATCATATCTCTACTCCATTTTCCTATGTCATAAAACTTAACAAGTGCAATATTTCAGTTCTATGTTAAGCTACCTCAGAAATATGAAGTTTGAACCATTCCCAACCTAGAAGAAATGCCATTATCACACTTAGCAGTCAATAAATTAAGTTTGAACACTCGATATTTCGTTAGATGGGCTAGATTCAGAATGCTTGATAATGGTAGCATCTCCATTGGATTTCATCAACGGACTAAAAAATATGCTCCAAGGTATGAATCAACCCTCACAAAATCACCTTTTGGGCTGCCAAAACATAAAACTTTAGAGAATAATTTATTATATATATAAAAATTATCAAATTACCAATTTGGATTTATTTTCTACTATGAAGAGATTTCTATTATGAATAGATTTCATAGTATCTCTTTCTCCCATATCTTGAGAGAATTGAAATTTCCTAAACCATTTTGAAATTAGTAATCAAGGCTAGAGATCTTAATATTTGGAAACTCTATTGTCTTTTTCTAGTAAAAGTGTTTTGAAAGTTTGGACATTTTATAAATGGAATGTTTTGTTAATTAGAGGACTATACTAAGTAATTACACTCTTGTATGAAATAAATTCTTTGTTTTGTGAAAGAGCTTTAAGGCTAAGCAATTCATATTTAAACACAAGATCGCTTTGATCTATGGGTTTAGGGCTGCTCTTACATGTACAAGAAGTTACCATAGTCTTCCTTAGTTTCCTAGATGTGGATATGCCTCTGTTTTATTGTTGATTCACAGTGTTTTAATGTTTGTTGCTTCTCAGAAATGCTCCCAATGTGCCCAAAAATTTTACACACTGCTGCATGGGTGATTAGAATTGGAAATCAATCCTCAAATTCAACCCAAAGTTATGAATTAGGCTTATTACTTATAAAATTAACCTAGATTTAAAAATGATGTTCTTCATTGTTGATTAGATACACAATCATGGAGAATTAAGGTTTCTTTCACACCCAGGTTTTCCAAGACTTGAGGGATTATACTTCTTGCTGCTATTTCACACACATAGGGTTGCTGAGATTTGAGAAATTAATGCCTAGAATGTTGCTACATGTTTCTTTTCCCAGAAAGTTTCTACATGTTTCTTTTGATTCTATGCTTTAAGAGAGCTAACATGTAGTCTACCTCCACCACAAGACATTTCCCTAATGTTCCTTGGTGATAGTTTAGGAACTAGGGTACAAAATCGCTAAATATGAAAGTTATAAGTGCACCTAAGCAAGTGATGAGAGAGTATAATTATTTAGGATTTTTTTGGTCACTTTTGTGGCATGGGGAGAGGCTCTCTAAGGTAATTCTTTGAAAGAATCACCCTCCTATGGTATCCTACATCAATACTGAAATATAAGCAACAAGCCCACTGTATATGAAAGCCAAAGAACCCTAAATTGTAAATTCATAACAACATTGAAGGGCAACACCTAAAAAATACTTTGACACAGTTTCTAGTAGTTAACCTCAGTCATATCAGTAGACTTGTAGCAAGGATTCATGGCTACATGATGCAGGATAATAGGCTCAAATGATGAAGTCACTTATGAATTCACGAAGTTTAGTGGAGTCTTCTAGAAGAGAGTTGGGTCTCTTGTAATTTTCTGTTTTTTTTTTAAATAGATAAATGAATAAGTGAAGAAGGACTCTCGATCCTTTCCAATGTAATATATAGGGATTTTTTTATAGATAGAGGTGGTTGAATAATCTTAGGAGTTAGTTAATGAGTCAATTAGTTGAGTTATAAGTTTCGATCCTATTCCCATGGATCTGAAACAAATTTTTTTTTTTGTATTTAAACACAATAGAAATAAATTGTAAACAGAGCTAGAAATAGCTCAATAGATTTTAGGATAGCCCATAAAAACTTATAATAACTCAAGAAACTTGGATAAATTGAATGATTGTAGAGCCTTAGAGAGAGGTAGTATATTGATCTAGGGAAAAGATCGGAACTACTTGTTCTTTGAGTAGAAGTGTATAGGTCTATACTCTGTTAAGATCAATTTTATTTCAGTCTCAAGCTCTAGAAGTTTTAAATGGTTTTTCTCTTTTTAATGTTTATTATTTTTAACGTTTATTGATATTTTAATGTTATTATTTCTTTTTGGGTGGTTTATTTCTGTTTTCGGAAGCTATGAGTATGGGATGGATTTCTTTTCCATTCTTGGGGATACATCCACTATCAAGAAGAGTTTCAACACATTTACAGGGAGCACAATAAGAGTGATGATGTTTTATCCAAGGAAGAACTTTCTCTTAAGATGGGAAAAATCTCGTATTTTGAGATGTTGGATGGAGAGTCTATTGGGAGTGATATCATCCTATTCTTTTAAGTTATGTTATTCAACATACTTGTTGTGGCTTACTCATCTTTCTTAGTAAAGATTCAAGTTTTTTTAATCCTTTGACTATGATCTACTGACTACTCCTTTTGATGAGTTGTTTTCATGGCATATAAATGCATTAGTTCGGGGGGATTTTAAATTTACCCCCTAGGTGCTTCCTTTGATAATCCTTTAGGGCTCTTTATGTGCTTCTTTGGACTGTGTGGAATGTATTTTTGGTGCTAGATTGAGGCTTTCTTTTGTACACCCTTTGATGATGGGTTGTAGGATACCTTTTTTGACATGGACTGGGTACTTTGTATTGATAGAAGTAAAATATATAAGATATTTTTGAAATTATTAAAAGTAATTGAAAATTTAACTTTGCAATTATAGAAAGTGTTTTTTGTTTTTACCAGTTGGGCTTCTATGACATATTTTTGTTCTCTGTATCTGAATGATTCTATTTGTTATTTATTATTTTAAAAGTGGTTAAAATTGTGAAAAAGGTAATAATTCTGATTCACCCCCTCTTTCAGTATTGTCCAATATTGTAGCATTTAAATGATTATGTTATTAGGAATATGAGATGACCACATGAGATTCATTATCCAATGATGATAATTATGAGCTTCCACTCTTTACATGAGACACATGAGATGTATGAACACATATAGTTGAGAAGGTCGGGTAAACTACCCTCATGTTGAATTTATGTCCAAACTGTCTTGTCCATTTTTCCATGTCATCTCCATCCAAGTGGTCATACAATATAATTGAATAATATATTTATAATCTTAGGATTCCCATAGCATATTTACTTTAGTTGTACCTTTAAAGTGTTTAACTTTATCATTGAAATTATTGTGATATCTAAGGACATGCACGTATAATGATTGGATCAATAGTCATCTAGTAAATTCATAAAAGGTAAGCATGCTTCAATAACAACATTACAATGTTGTTTCACTTTATTTTCTTGTCTTTATCTAACCATACTGCTACCCCTATCAATATGTAGAATAATTTCTCACCCTGAAACCTTTCTAGCCTATTCATCTCAAGATATTTATTTCTACATTTTACTTCATCTAATTTTTGTAAACATATTGTAGCTAATTTATTTCTACATTTTACTTCATCTACCTGCTAGCATTTTTCAACCTTTTTGTGCATATTTGTGGGAATTTGTCTGGACCGGCATGCATATGTTTGACTCCTGTGGGCATTTTATAAGGTAGTGCAGGCATTTTATCAGTCCAACGGGCATTTTCAAACTGGTTGAAGGGCATTTCTAAGAAGGTTGCGGACATTTTTCCATATCCACTACTTATCCAATTTGGAGAATTGAGGTAAGTGTATTATGCAACTTAAATGTGGACATATTTAACTAGTTGCAGGAATTTTACAGGCTGCTGACATTTTTAATCTATTTCCCTATGGGCATTTTTATTTCTCTATTGCCCTGTGGGAATTTTTAACTAGTTGTGGGAATTTTTACTCTCAAGTGTGGGCATATTTGAGGCTTGAGTATATTATTGAGGCATGGTCGACATTCTTCTCCTAACTTGCAGGAATATTGGGGACCTTGCATGCATTTTAATGACATCTCCTTCACTCATGCTAGCATTTTTATTCTACCTGCATGCATTTTTTTGAAGCTTTCTTGCAAGTATTTCATTATGCATGTAAGACTAAGATAAAATTCCCGCAACTAGTTAAACATGCCCACAAGGAAATTTTCAACCTTTTGTGCATTTTTGCATGCATTTTCCTTCCATATATGGGCATTCTTTACATCAACTGAGAGGATGAGCCAAAAATTGTTTTGAATACTTGTTATGTACTTTGAAATACCTATCCACATCAATTTCTTTCTGCATTCTTGCACCATTGCATTCATCTTAAGAGCCCTTGTTAGGTGCCATCCACCATATCGCTACCTTATATGACATTTTTTGGAGTACTTTGTTGTCATTTTTTATTGCGAGTTGAGTGTACTGCTATGCTGCTACTATTTTTTATTTGTGAGGGTTGGATGATCTATTTTACGATCTTTTCCAGTTCTGGGTTCTCTCCTTTCACAAGTATGTTGGTGTAGTTGAGTCTCATGCAAGTAACCTAACGCTAAGAGGTTGATGTCAAGTAACCTAACGCTAAGAGCTCGATGTCTATTTAGAAGAATTTTTTTTGAGGATAAGGGAGCTCCGCCCTAACATCTTATGTTGAGTTTATAATTGGTCAGATCTGATATATCATGCTACTATTAAATATTGTTGTCTTTCATTAACAACCTAGATCTGATATAGATCACTAATGTTATTAGTGTTATTGTTTTAAGTACTTTACTGTTTATTGTAACTCATTGTTTCTGGGACATGCTGGACATGAAGGATATTGAGGTATGGTTTTCCTATACTAGATATGGTTGTTTTATTGTTTCAGCTTTGAGTTTGAATATTTAAGAAAAATAATCATAAAATACAAATGAGCTGAATCTACTTGAGAGTTTACATCTTTCCTCAAAATGAGCTGAAATATGTGCATTAATTTTTTTATTGATCTTGTGTCTTTAGAGTGGCGCCTTGTGCAGTCCAGTGAAGTGAAAGGAAGAGAAGTTCCTACTCCTAGTATAGGACTAGGATGAGGTGCTACTGATGGTGTATTTTAAGTAATTTTGGATAGTTTTATGATGTATGAGTGAATAGTAGCATTGACTACCAATATTCTAGATAACTCAACTGTATGATCTGTAACATATTTTGCAGTTAGTTCTTAAGTTCATGTGTATATTCAAACAAATATCATAGTGACGGGTCGTCATAATAAATTCTAATATATGTTAATGATTGAGACATTCAATTTTTTATTAGATTTGAGAAAATAGAACTCAAGGGGCATATTTCTCTCCATCAAGAAGTCACTCTTATTGATCTTTCCATGACTACATCATGCTATAATGTTTAATTGTGTTTGTGGTCTAATTCTAGTCAAATAGGATAGAAATGTTTTAAATATAGGTTCCAAGGAGTTTACTATTTTGCATCCTGAATATCCAAACAATGAAGACATTTATGTTTATTTACAAAATTCTTGTTGTTGTTTTAATTTGTGAAAGAAAAATCACACACATTACTCAGAAGAAAATAATGGTATATATCATCTATTGTATACTCACTTGGTATCTTAATTGAGAGAAGATAATGTTCTACATTAGTTGCTACAACTATAGTATATAAGAAAAAATGAGAGGAGATCAGTAACTGACGCATAGGAAGAGTGTTTTAGTAATTATCTTTTTCTATTTATGGATGGACCTATATTTAGTGTACATATTTTTCTTTCTCACTAGTCATTTGTTTTTAGTGAAGATAACTTTAAAATTTTTATGGTGGATATTTTGGTATTTTACCTTATTAATCTTATATTACCCAATTGTATGCATATAAATGACATCGATACTGACTTTAGTGACTTTGAATCCTTTTTCATCTTTATGAGTTGACATTTCATAGGACTCAACATTTGAGGAATCCATAAAATGAAAATTTACAAGTGAAGGTATTTGCAATTCCTGGCAAGGGTATTCTTGATTTTTACATGTATCATGACTTGTCTTGTTTTTGGTCATTACATGAGCATAATATCTATATAAACATGATTAAGGGTAATTGTTTATATCAATCTTCTATCTGATATACAACCATTTCCTTAGTTCAATTTATACACAATCTCTTTTCTGCAAAAACATCTTACTCGTCTTTATGATAATCTTAGTATTCTATGTTGTTTGTCTATGTTCACTTTTTGATTTTATCTTTGATGGTCATTTTAATAGAGTTATATTTTCTATCAGGATATTCCATTGCGGCGTTGCTTGAGTAGTGACTGTGAAGGAATGCTTGTTCTATTTTAGACAATTGGGTCTTATTCTTGGCATTGAATGACCAGTACTTTATGGGTTTGTTGTTAGATCAATAGGTTTATAAGAATTAACATCATTTTTTATATCAATATGCTCTTAGTACTATAGTGAATGGTTTTAGTAATCTTATATGTTGAATGTGTAAGAATTGTAGAATAGTTATCTCACTTGTAGAATTGTATCACAATGTTGTATCAATAACATAATACATCCTCTAAGTAGTTTTTTTGGGATTTGTGAATAACTATAATAAATAAGAAAATATAGTATGTACTACATAATTAGAACACAATCACTGTTCCATATTCCATCACAATCAAGGTATGTCAAGACTCTTGCGCATGATAATGACATGTCTTCTAGGTTGGGACTGGTTCAAACTTCATATTCCAAGGTAGCATAACATACAGCTGAAATTTTTCACTTGTTAAGTTATATGAGATAGGACATTTAGTCTCTAATACTCATTTCCTACCAATATCATTGTAAGTTTCTAGAGGTATGCCTAGATTTGAAATAAAATCTTTGCTACAAATTCTATAATTTGTTTTTTAAACATACATAGTAAACATCGCTATAGCGACGTACATGTGTTGATATAGTGATACAGTGATGTTGCTATAGGGACACAGAAGTTCTTAGTCGCTTCTAATTTTCCATGAACTATCCGCTATATCGATGTCTTGAGGTTCCTATTTTGACACATTGTCATTTCTATTTCAACACATGTGTGGTTCTATAGTGACAACAAGACGCTACTCTAGCGACACATAATGAGTTAGGCGCATAAATATGCGACAACCCTCCATCACTATAGATACTCTAAGACGTTGATCTAGCGATGTAATATGAATTAGGAGTGTAAATATTCCACAATCCTCCATTGCTATAGCAACTCCAAGACGTTTCTCTAGCGATGAATAATGACTTAGGTTCATGAATTTGCCGCAATATTCCATTTCTATAGTCCCTCCAAGATGTTGCTCTAGTGACATGTAAATGCCGCTATAGCGATGCCCATAGGTGTTTGAAGCATATGGCACAATCACCATGTGTCATCGATGTTGTGTCTCTATACCGATGGAATATTCAAAGTGTGGCTAATGTGATGATATTTATGTGACAAAAAAATGGTATTATATTTGTCACTAGAACGATGAAAAAGTGTTACTATAGAAACTATTTTCCATGGGAAAAAAATTCACATGTACTAGTGTCATGTGACATGGGGTCGATTCCCAGTGGCTACCACTATAACCCCTAGGAGATCCCAACAACCCCCCCGCCCCTGACCTACCCGTTCTTTTTTTCACATTCCAACTAGTGATCTACATAATGACCCACATGCCTTAGAAGAATGTGNTTTCACATTCCAACTAGTGATCTACATAATGACCCACATGCCTTAGAAGAATGTGCAGTGGCCAACTGGCCTAACCCATGGGGGGGCTAAATATTAGGAGGAAATGGGGGTGGTATTTGATCCACTTATGTCTCCACAAGTCACGATACCATTTAATACAATCTCTCTGGGTGGAACCACATGTTCAACCATGATATCAGGTATTATGCAATCAGTGTGGACATTGTTTGTTCCTCTACCCTGTAACGTACAAGTGTAGAACAAAAACGCATAGCAGTATATCCTTTCCTTAAGTAACTAATTAAAAATATAAAATAACATCATACCTAAGATTTGAATCTCTTTTCCCTTGCTCCAGAAAGTCTTCACAACGTTCAATACTTGTAAGATAGATCAAAGGACAAAACACGAAGTGAGAATATCATGATAAACTATTACTTCTATCAATGATCAAGGAATCTGATAATATTCAATTGAAACTAATCAACACATCAAATATAGGAAAGTGGAACACTTTTGTGTTAAATATGAAAGAGAGTAAAGTACAAATCAAAATCCTTGATGTTGATGGCTTTATCCTCTACAAGAACATCTACAATCCTCTACCACTATGAGAATCTCTCCATATACAAGCCAGCTCTATCTTTCCTATAACTTAGACTTCAATACAACAACATAAGGGTATTATTCTTTGGCCTCCCTCACTCACATCATGAAGGCTTCATTTATAGGCCCAAAACACATGAGATTGACTTGGGAAATGGATAGAATGTGATCCCAATAGGTAAGAGAAGTGAATGCCACCTCTCCCAAGCATGTAGGAACTGAATTCATGGAGGCTTCTGTACGAAAGCTTCTAGAACCTTCCTTTTTCCCTTCTTTGGCATATCGGCACACTCCTCAGAAAGGGTATGAGCATCGACCTAACTTTTTGTCATGGGAAAGAGGTAATGATGCTCTTTACTCCACAGTGGTTAGCACTGTTGGTGCTCTATGAAAAAGAGAGAAAGGCACCGTCCCTCCAAGATATGGGAAAAAGGAAGCCAAGGTATCTCAGGTCAGGTTTTCTAGAAGGCTGATAGGCAATGTGGAATTTACAGGTGCAACAGACGACTACCTCAAGGTGCCCCAATGGCTTTGGGTTTGTCTCTTATTGGAATTGAACCTTACACACTGGTGAAAAAATCCTTGTTATTCACCAATGTATTCAACCCCTTTGGGCATGTTTCTACATAAATGTTGCTAATATTTGATGATGTTATTTTGTGCAGTAATGGGATGGTAAGAGAATCACACATGAATGGTTACAAAAATAAGATGCCTACTATGTCACATGCCCCAATTTTTCAAAAACAATTTTATATTATTTGAGGAACAATATGTTAAATTTTATGCTAAGTTGTAATTGATGAACCAGTGGGGTCAAGGATATTTTATGTAAATTCTGAATATTTTATTATAAATAAATAAACGAGGAGACAACAACTTAGGAGAGATGTTAAAAGAGTGTTCAATGGTCAAATTGGTGGAGGAGACTAGCTGGAGAGCAAACTGACAAGTGGCAACATCCTAAAACCACTTCCAACTGTTACAGGTGGCAACCTCCCTACATTTATGGTCATGATTCTCCAAGAAAGTGGAATCAGAGCAGGTGGCTCAATTAATGAAAACTGACCCAAAAGACCTAGGCAATCTTTATAAAAATTCCCATTGAAGAGATCTAAGGCTGCTCATTCTAGAGAAGTGATCATTCAGGTTGAATGAATGTACTTTAGATAAATTCAATGGAAGGGAAATTTGGAAAGTGTTTGAGGGGATAACTGCTAATTGATCTATTGTAGCTTTTAAGATGAAGATTATACTACTGATAGCTGAGTGTTTTACTGAGGTATTGAACTAGTCAGTTGACAGAGGGTTCTACTATTTTCATTCTCCACCAGTTCTCAGCCAAGAAGACCAGGAACAGGCTTGGGGGTCCTGAGGAAGCGTTGTTCGAGCCCTCTCTAGGAGATTGGTAGGGAGGAACAACCTCCTAAAGCTGTTGTCATCTGTCTTCAACAGGTTCTATGTTATTTTATTTTACTGTGTTAGTTAAATAAATCTTAGTTTAACTATGATTTTATATTAGATTGTTCCACTGTCAGTAGACGGAGGAAATAAAAACCTATTTTACAATAACATTAATTACAAGTTAATGAAATCATAACAATCGCAATACAGAGCTCAAGATAAATAAAATATTTATTTATAAAACCAACTATAATACATTGTCAAGCCATAAGGCTAAATCCTAACTTAAAAACCGAATACATGTCATGGCTCGAAGGCCGGTTTTACCCAGCATAATAGCAAGGTTTTGCACATCAAACTGTAAAGCACATTACATTGAAAACTCTTAACTATTGAGAAATTGAAATAGGCTTCCAACACTGTAATTTCTCCTTCACAACCCTCATTGCAAGTAGGGTAAAACCCAGTTTGAAAAATAGGGCTTACCAGTTGGGACCACGAATTCCAAAGAGGTCGGTCATTAGTTTCCTTTTCACTGAAGTGTAGAGCAGTCGATGGTTCCTGAAATAAGCACATTACCAATATTTAGCACGAAGTTCAACTTCAAAACTGAAAACCCTAACTGTGTTAAATAACTTAATAAAGATTTTGCATAATGAAATTTAAGTTGTCTTTACCTGTTAGAGAGGAGAAATCAAGCAATGAGGAAGCTATCACCAGCCTATGCATTTTACGCAGAGGAGTATTTAAACTCTACGACGACCCTGAAGGTCAAGCAGCGTTGATAAGCTTAAGTTTAACAAGTCATGACGAGCCATAAGAAGATTGGACTGGAACTTTGGACGGGCCGAGAGCCAACACACAAACAATAACCACTCACACAGTAAGGTTTAGAAGCTCAATGGTTTGTAAGAAAATACTGAGTACTGAAACCTCACAACAACATACAGGAGCCATAGAGTAAGAAAGACAAAGAAACACCCTCTATGGCCGCCAAGAAATTCACACAGAGTAGCCCACAGGCCAGTGAAACCTTTGGAGACAAATGACAAGAGAATAGGGTTTATAGCCCTTAAAATTCACCAATGCATGGTGGTGAGCAAACCATGTGCCTCCAAATTTTTCAACCATGCATGGGTTTGGTCTATAGTCATCTGTGTTTCCAATCAGCCAATTATTATTACAATGATATACAAATGAAATATGCACACGACTATGGAGTGTGTTTATATATTTATTCACCAATGATAATATAAAAACCATATCCTTGTAATCAATAGTTTCGAGGATTGTGATTTTGGTTAACAATGATTTCATAACGTCGACCTTGGAATGGAGAGGCAATAACTTTGCCTTTGGAACAATCCTAAATTTGACATTATAATAAACATTCTTTTCCAATTAATAATTTGTGAGTTCACATTGCAAAACGATGATAATATATTTATATATTATTTAAAACACAAACCTTATCAATTGCAAACGATGGTTTAAAGATTAGTTACTTTTGCCAATAACTAACATACATCGGTCGACTATGGAGGAAAGGTGTTTAAATCTTAACAAATAAATAATCACGGGGAATGACCATATTATAAGCTTTTACGAATAGTGTTTTATATGCTAAACTAGCCAATGATAATAATGATGAATACTATCATTATTTACAATGACAATTTTTGCTTGTATGTGGTTAATTGGTTCTAGCATAGTATGGGAACCTTGGTTATAATGTTTCACTTGAGTTATACCTTAGATTAGAAGTTCTAGGTAATGTAATATACCATAGTAGATATTATCAAACTACAACTTATTATTAGTAAGGAAACATAATAATAATAGTTTTATTATGGAGTAGAACATGCACATGGTTTGTATTTATAGGATTAACACTGATAAAGTAGTTACCTATGGTTTAGACTTTGTAAAAGTATTGGTAGGTAGTATTCCATCTTAAGACGATGTGTCTAGATTACAAGAACCAAATTTATAATGTCATGGACACTTTCAAGTAGAAGATTTCTATATGATGCATGTAACACTTATATTAGAAATCTTTACTACCGAGATTGATAGGAACACTTTCTTGAATAAGAGACAACACATTTAAACATAACATTAGTGTTATAAGCATGTTAAAATAGAAATAAATGTATTATGAAGAACAAGAGTGCTAAGCTCACAGTAAGTATCTTTGTTTTGCTAAGTGTGATAAAAAATAACGATCTTATATCTAAAGTTGAATACTGTCTTAGAAACAAAAACTATACAAGACAATTACTTTACCTCATCAGAGCTTGCTTGTAAATAATCAGTTTGTTTACTAGTATTTTAACATGCAACAGATATATTTCTTGCTACTTTATGAATTAAAATTCTACTTGATCAATCGTTACCTGTTAAACCTGTAAGAACCAACAATACATCTGTGTTAGCATAAATTCTAAGTAAGCCCAAGTTTTCAAAGATAGATGTCACCTACTTGCCAAAAAAAAGTAAACTTATTAATAAAAATGAAAGAAATCTAAATGCAGGTCAATCTTATATACATTACGAAAATGAAAGCTGTATTAGTTATCATAATATGAAACCGATTAATACTAAACATTAAACTATTTCATTTTCCGCTAACCGCTAGCTGTTAGTAAATTGTGTATTCAACATTTTATGTTATCTTAAAAAATTATATTTTTATGAAATTTTGGGGTTATGACATGTGGTATCAAAGCACAAGGTTCAAACACTAGGCCTTGATGAAGCTCAACTTGCTTTTAGGAAACAGTGTATTAAATCATTTTGCTGATGTTGTTTTCTTTTAATGTTATTCAACAGAGAAATTTGTTTCTGAGTTTAACAACAGGTATGGAAATACTGGAGGAATATGCGGAAGATGAATCTCCCTTTACTGAACAAGAAAACTTACAAAGAGAACCTATACAGGAAGACATAACCACTAATTCCTCAAAACTTTTACAAACAGTAAAAGAATTAAAATATGAAATGAAATCTATTAAAAAGGAAAATTAGAGGATTTTGAGACCTCAGGAGGAGCTGAATCGGATCCTAACAAAAATATTTCATGCCGAGGGAAGGGATAAAAGAGTTTAATCAGAAGATATAAGTTACCAACATAAGTATAAAAAGGCTAAATAGACTAAAAATGAAAGCAACTCATCTTCAAAAGTATTTGGTGATCAACGTAATTTTCATTCCACTAGTGATAGTAGTGATGACCACCATTATACTAAAAAGACAAAATATTATGAGAAAATTTTTGGAGAGTTTAAAAAGATCAAACCACCAACATTCAATGGGGAAATTGAAAAGGGGGAGGAAGCAGAATCTTGGTTATCTGGGATGAAGAAGTACTTCTAGATTTATAACTATTCTAACCAATTAAAGGCTAGAATGGCTATCTATAATCTATCAGGGAAAGCTGATATATGGTGGCAATATTTAAAGAGAGTGAGAGGAATAAAAGAGAAGAACATAAATTGGAGTACCTTCAAGAAGTACTTTAACAGAAATTCTTATATGAACAGTACTATGAAGAGAGAGCAAAAGAATTCTATGAGCTTAAATTAGGTACAATGACTATGAAAGATTTGAACAACAAGTTTTTAATTCTGCTTAGGTATGTGCCATAACTTGTAGATAAGAAACCAAAGGTACAATGGTTCCTCAGCTGCTTACCTTATCACATAAAGGATAGGATTGAATATGACAATCCAAAAACTTTGGAAGAAGCTATGAGGAAATCCCATTTCTGTTATGAACAGAACCGGAAAAAGGAGAGCATGGCCAATTGGAAGGCCAAAAAGAATAATAATAATTATGATCAAAAGAAGAAATAATTTGTGCTCTGTAACATCCCCAACCCTCCGACCAGTGAAGAGGATGCTACCAACCATCAAACAGACTGGGCAAACTAGCCCCATGAACATGAACAAGCATATACTGCTGAAATAAAAAGCTTAAAACATAAAAAAAGATAAGATGCATAATCCTTCATATACATAGCAGAAACAAACATACATTCATTCAAGCATACCACATGTTCATCATATTTAGTAATTAGTAAATATAAATGCAGATATGAAATAGTAAAGAATACTTATCTTAAGAATAATTTGTCCTACAACCAGCTACATCGTTGCAACGTTGGACCCAACCATAGGCTAGTGTGCTCATCAATCTCTCAGCAACGTTGCCACCCCCGAGCTAGGCATTATTCCCCAAGGAATAAGGGTCAAAGCAGGATTACACATAGCCAAGGTAAACAAATCAGCCAAGCCCACACAATATCACTTATCAGGCTATCAAGGAGCTGGGAGAAGCTAAATTCTAAGTTGGTGAGCTCATGGAAGAGCTAAGGACGCCTACACTAGAGCTATCCTGACCTATAAGACACCCACACACACCCAACACTAGGAATCAGTCCCTTCTCTACTTCATAGTCTCTCAGGCCTTGAATTCCCTTCCTAGTGTTCTTCCGGGGTTATGTAGAAGAAATCCAACCATCTAACTCTATCTCTGTGGCTCCCCAAACCCAGTTTTCTCAAGCATGCCCAGCCTTCAATCCCACTCCACACATTTCGAAGACCAACCACTGCATGCATGTAGCAAAATTAAGACTTCACAGCTTGGATAGGGGAAGAGAATCCCTGAGTCGTTCTTAACCCTATTGTGGCCAAAACGGCTCCATAACAGCTTACAACAGCCCAAAACACAAAGGAAGACATATCCAACACAACGCAGGTACTCACAGCAACCCCCGAACATGGGAAGAACAACAACCCCCAGTTCACGATGAAGTAACAAGACATTACACAGTCCAGACATAGCCAACAAACATGGGAAAACAATGGTCCCTTCTCAATAATGAAGCCACGGCACATTTACATAGTCGGAAAAAAGGGAGTAAATACAGACTCTCTGTGTAATCAGGAAAACGTATCCACAGACCAAAAATCGGTAAGACAAAGGAGAACCAACCCCCACACACAGAATCATGGATCCTTTTAACTACCCTCTACATGAGGAATGAACAACCAATGATAGAGAGAGTGGATAGAACTGATCGAGCATCCCAAACAGAATGTGAGGAAACCACTCCTAGTCCATACGGGTGACTAAACCAGCTGGTGGAGAGTACGTGGGGAAATCCTGCCACCCACCACTACCTAGAATTAACTGCCCAACTAACATCAGGTCTTTTAATGGATGACACGTGGTTTTCCCCCATAGGCTCATGGTTTAACATCCCCCCCCCCCCGTTAACCTTAGGAAATCATGCCCTTTTCATTTAACATTGCATCGTCGTAGTTGGCTGTATGTTTATTTTAATTAATGTGTATATTTACATGATGCAAAACTATCATGTGTCATATAGCACGATATACCATCAGCAATGATCCCAATTGCTGAAACATAACACAGCCAAATAGATGGTGGGGCTTTTGCCTTTAGCTCCACACTACGATTAATTACAACATATACATCCTATATCTTTTAATGCAACCGAGGTTAGAACTGAGGATATTACAATCCCCCCCCCCCCCCTTGGAATAACACCGTCCTCGGTGTTCCAATACATAGGAATGAATATATCATTTTCTCACCAAAATTTAAAAAATTTGTAGATCTGTCCCATGTTCAATTATTTACTTGAACTTTCAGGACCAAGCCCCTTGGCTTCCATGACCTTCTCTTGCTGGTTCTTAGCTTTCAGCTCATCCCCAAGTCTAGGAACTTTTCTGTATCTTGAGTATCTCTCCAATATTTTCTTGGGTCTTGGCAATTGTTTGAAGGAGACTTCCAGCCAAATCCAACAGCTTTTGGTCGACTGCCATGATCAATGTGCATCACTGGATTTCACTTTTCTCACCTGTGAAATGCATCATTGAAATTTTGTCAGAGCAAGCATAATATAAAAATCAGTCAATTAATTTCCCAATTGGCATGACAGTCCAAGGCTCATCAAGGAGACTTTCATATTTTTCATGCCTTCCCAATAGGCACATGAGCTCATTCATGTCCATTCTTGGGTAGGGAATTAAATATTCCAGCATTCATAATTATTTTAAGCAAATGGACACATTCTATTTTCAACCATACATGCATTCAACAATATTTTGTTTTCACAATGCATAAGTATATATATATATATATATATAATCAAAAGGAAAGAGAGAGCAGCAAAATTTTTTCCCCTCTTTGTCTTGTTCCATCCTAGAACCCACACCACCACTATGGTTTTCATGCTCTCAGCCTCTTTCGCTTCACTGTGAATGTTGGACCAATCCCTCTTGGTCATGACACTTAGTGTCTCTGGTCTATTTTAGACCTCTCAACCATGGAGCCTCCCCACATGGTTTGTCTCGGCTACTAGGAACTTCACAGTCTCACTAGCATATTTTTCATCACTTCTCATTCTGAGCTCTTCAGGATAGTCACATGTCCACATGCACCCCTAATGCTTTTGTAGTCCTCGCTTCCAGCGATACCTATATTCAAACATTGAATAAATTCACATGTTTAGTTTATTCTCATGAGTTTTTATCTCTTAAAAAAGAGCTTAAAACATCATAACCAAACCATATACACATGTATATTCATAAGCAAGAAATTGCAAAATAATTCAATACTTATTTGTATTGTGCATTTCCTCTTTGGTCCATAGGATCCTACTTTGCCTTGCAAGCCTTGGGATCGCCTATGGACTTGGATGTTAGGTCATCATGCAGGTTGCTTCACAAAATCCTTTTATATATATCAGGCACATTTAAGCCATCCATCCAAGCCAATATACAATTGGGTTTATCAGGCTGTAGCCAATCAAGCCAATACACTGTTGGGTTTGTCAGGATACTCAGCTAAGCCAACAAACAGTTGGGTTTATCAGAATATAGGTAGTCAAGCCAACACTATACCATTTCCACAAATTTCACAAAATCAAATAGTTACACAGTCAAGCCAACCTTTAGTTGGGTTTATCAGGCCATTAACAATAACACATGCAATTATATTAACAATGAATGACCATGTCCAGGTCCAGGATCTATTATGGATCCCCAGGCATATACTAGCCCAACATCTCCTTCTAGTACATCTTTATGTCGACTGGGAAGGAAAATTTATCATTACCATTTCCAGGTTTCATTTCTAGCAGTGAGCTCTAATTCCACTACCCCAATATACAACACAAGAAACCACCCCCTTCTCTACTCTTTAGTCCCTCGGAAATGTCTCCTTCTTTGTGCTCTTTAGTAGGAGGTAGGATGAGCCCAAGCCATAGTCCATTTAGTGTGCAACACCATATTGCATCCGTTTAGCCTGACAACACACACAATATAAGCAACTCATTAGCGTTATTGTTCTAAAATTGGAATCACATTTCATATCATTCACTATCAAGGATTGAGACACCAGGAGCACGTCCACCCCCTAGGGTGTAATCAATATTGAAAACCCTTTCCTGATCCGCCAACAAGAAAGTGTGCACCCCTTTTTGATGTGAACCATTTAGGCCCTATTCATACTCAAGCAATCTGCCATAATGGAAATAAAATAGAAACATGCTCTGCATTTTTAATTTAACAATTTGACATGCATAGTCTTAGCTAGGGTTAGAGAACACTTATCCATTTGCTGAGGCAGTATTCCTTTGTTAAGGAGGAATGGGGGCTCCCTTCTCTGAGTTGACAGCCCATCGGTTTTCCATCCCAACTCCTTTTTCACATTTCATATTCAGACATGTCTTACCAACATAATCCATACCATCTCACTCATGTTGCTTATCAAACATGTAGTGCAGATGAGACATTTCCAAAATTTCCAATGGAGTTTCACCCGAAACCCATTTCCAAGATAGGGGAAAACCTCCCCATGAATTTTGGCTCCTACAGGCCATCACACATGGTCTTCCTACAGTGTGTACCCCTGGCACATCCATCAAGTAGCCAAACAGTCAATCATTATCTAATAATACATTCCAAATTGATTATTCCATAACCAAGCAATGACATTAGTAATTAAATTTACTAGGAATTTGCAACTCTGTCTACTACAGAAATTGATTTGCTTGTCAATGAGGTGATCCTCATTTGTGGGTCTCTTGTATCAACACCACTATGCCCATTACGATCTTATGCTTGAATAGCATATCATGAACACCCACTTACAATGTGTCCTCCTAACACAATTCTATGCAAGCCAATCGTGATTAGTAGTTGTCAGCAATTTCTTAAATCTGAAATTTACAATTTTAAATTGATAATTCATTCAGCATACAAACTATTTTCACAACCATGATAATCTTCTCATAAGGTTTGGCTCTTTCACATGGTAGATTCCAGCCTTTGTCATGGTATTACTCACATTGCCATGCTCCAAGCAATCTACCTGAAACCTGAAATTCAATCAGCCAAACACTTGGTAAGTCTTGATGCATATAAATTTTTCCATTGCTGCAACAATCACTGAAGCATTTTCAAAATTATAAAATTCAAATACTTCTAGTTGTTAGCATATCAATATTACCAAAACACATTTACTTCGCGCAATCATTATCATACTTTAAATTACAGGGTACAGTCACATCATTTATGCAATTTAAATGAAATGTTTAGATACTCCTTACTTCACAAGCGTATAATTTGTACCACCTTGCCCTTCCATAGGGCATTCCCAGCAGCCAATCGATCATGACTACCTTCTTCATGCAATTACTATCCTGCATTCATAACAGCTCTTGAAATGGTTCTAGAATTGTCATCAATTCATCATTTCAGCCATCAGTTATTCATAATAACTCATGCATTATCTCTATGCATTCATGCATTGCATCGCAACATTTGCACCCATACTTATGTATGCATATCTACAACATTTCTTCATGCTTTTCATATGCATCCATTCAATGCATAACTACAAGATTTATAAAATCTTTTAATCCATACCTACTCAATGCTACCTTGCATTGATCCAGGAATACTATGCAATCAAACATACCATGCATGGCCTAACCATGACTACTCAATATAGGATGCATGACTATAATCAAGATCATTAGTGCTTACTTTCCTTGGGCTAATAAGCTCATAACAAAATAATATAGGCATGACACATTTCTCTATGAATGTAGTATAAAATTCAAATACCCACATGGTATGAGACCTCTTGCTTTTACCCCTCCATGCAATTGTCATAATTTAAACTCTTACCTTCTGCGGTCCTACTTACACCCTTGACATTACCAGTTTGGTTGGTCATTTGTAGGAGATTACATAATTTGCTCACCAACTTTTGATTCTGCACTTGTTGCCTTATCCCTTTCTCCATAAGGTTTCTAGTCACATTTGTCAGCATCAACAACATATTTATCCATGTCCATGTTGTCATTGTATTTTCCACTAATGCCAACACAAATTCCATAATTATCATTAGTGGCTCATTATAAACGTATAATTCTCACTATTCTTACCAACATGTATCGTATGCATGATAGGCATATCCTCATACATTTCATGTATAAAACTTGTAATCATAATTAGCAAGACAAGGTTTCAGGAAGTTTCCATTTTGAAGTCCCTCATCCTTGCATGGAACTCCTTTTCCACACAACATCTAGTTTGACTTCATGGTCTTGCTACCTCTAGGTATGCAATTCCCATATTTTTCCATATTAACAGTATCACTTTTCTCTTTCAAGCAATCACTAGCACTTTGCTACTCCACACTCAATTCTGGTGACTCTCCCTTGTTCCTTGTTGGATAATCTTTCCAACGCCTATCCACATGCTTCATTCTGACCTCAGGTGTGAAAACCACATCATTTCAAAAATGATGGCAAAACACACCACTTAATTTTAGTCTGAAATGCGAACTTCAGCCACCTAGGGTTTTCTTCCTTGTCAGTTCTGAAACTGATGATAACTCCAATAAGAAAATTCATTGCAAAACCCACTGGAACACTAGTTGGAACTTGCTCAAAATTCCACTAAAAAACCCAAAATTTCTTTCTCCCTATCAGGTGTCTTTCCAACTAAGTTTCTGATGTTTCGGCGGCCAAAAGCTCTAGTTTTTATTCACGCTCATCGGCAGCCTGCTCATCTATATTTTTCCAGCATTTTGGGTCTGTATTTTTCTAGGATTTCGATCCACATCAGCGATGTGAAGGACTGTTCATCTGGTCCTTTCTTCACTAACCTTTCAACGTTTTGGCAGCTAGAACGTCTAATTTTCTCTGCTGTGTCGGCGGGTTGTTTGTCTATTTCCTTTCACTGTGTCGTCCTGTAGTGGTCTACTATTCCGAACTTCATTGGCTAGAAAATTGACTAACCACTGCATCGGCGGTCAGATGCTCTATGCATCAGGTGGCTATTTGTCTATACTTCCGCAAGTCTATACTTCCGCAAGGATGGCCAATCGAACCTTTTAAGATTTTCGTGAATTACAGCTTTGTCAGCAGTCAAAGCGACTAGTCTCTGCTGCATCGGCGCTCAGATTCACTTCTTGTCAAATGAATAGTTTCTTATGTGGTCACAACGATGGGCAGCAAATTCACTGTGGTATCCGTGGGGCACCCGTCAGCGGTCAAAATAGTTGATCATCGCGGCATCGGGTGGGTAGTTAACTAGGAAGCCACAATTGTGGGTGGTAATCCCACTGCTGTTTTCGTCGACCTTAATACCCCATCGGCCATCGGGAGGACTAACTACTGCACATTGGCAATGAAATCAACTATCTTCCATCGATCGGTGCTCCAATCATCTAATCATCAGCGAAGAAATCAACTAACTTCCGCCAATCGCCGATGGGTCCAACACTTAGACAAATTTTTGAAAGTTTTCTTCTTCCATTCTCTAATTTTCTCTACCATTTCAGAAGTCTTCAAGGGATCTCTGGCGATGTATCGACACTTTCAACTTGTAAATTTCGTCAATCAAATCGACTAAATACCGTCGATGATTTCCATACTTAAGAATTTTCGGTGAAAACTTCCTTTATTCTTCCACCATGTCGGCACCTTTATCACCTATTTTCTATCGATGAATCAACACTATCATCTTCTATATATCCTCCATCCATTGACAATCCCATTGACAATCCCAACAACTAATCTTTTCCGATCACTGATGATCTCGTGCCTTAGAAAATTTCAGAAATTTTCCGCTTTGTCTTCCGCCGCATCGGCTGTCGGAACATCTATCTGCTGTGGCTTCGGAGGTCATGGACTCTATCCGTCGAAAGGATAGTCCACTAACTGAACACAATGGTGGGTGCATGAATAGCTATACCTTTTCGATGTCCATTGGAAATTCCATCATCTAACTTCCACCGATCACTGATGATCGGACTTAGAAAAATTTTGCCAAAATTTTCTTTCCTTCATCTTTTCTTCTCCGACGGCGTCAGTGATCCCAACAACTACTCATCACCGCTATTTCAGCAATTTTTACCCTACGGAGCCGTCATTTCAATGATACCCACAACTAAGTGTCGCCAATCACCGACGGTCTACATCGGGTGGTCTTTCGACAAAAGGAGACCGACGTTTCAGTGGCCTTCGACTAATCCCCTTTGCAACTGCGGCTCAGACAAATTTTTGGAAATTTACTTTCTTCGTCCATCGACGCATCGACCACTCCATCCACTAACTCTCACCGACATTTCAGCATCCTTTAGGATATCCTGGCCGACACTGCAGCTCATCAGCAGACAACACAGCCGATAGTGCGGCTTGTTCTTCCCCTATTTTTCGTTGACGTCGGGGTCTGCATTGGAGGTCTATCCGTCTAAGCTATCCGTTGCATTAGGAAAGTGATCCTATAAAATTTTCCGATGGCCGATAGTCAAGACACTTAGAAATATTTTTGATATTTCTATTCAATGGTCCCCATCGGACGGCCTTCTGCTTAGGTGATCTGATGCATCGACGGGGCTTCAGAATAAGTCCTTCGATGATCTAACTGTCTCAATCATTAGAAGAATTTTTCCAAAATTCTCTTGTCATGCACATATTTTCTTCTATTTTTTTATGGGAAGAAGGAAACTTGCCTCTGCTAGCTAACCTTTCATGGCCCATTCAGGCCCATGCTCCAACCAAAGCTCCGATACCAATTTGTAACATCCCCGATGCTTCGACCGACGAAGAGGACACTACCAACCATCAAATAGATAGGGAAAACTATCCCCATGAACATGAGCAAGCATATAATTCTAAAATAAAAAGCTTAAAACATAAAACAAGCTAAGATGCATAATCCTTCATATACATAGTGGAAGCAAACATACATTCATTCAAGCATACCACATGTTCATCATATTCAGTAATTAGTAAATATAAATGCAGAGATGCAATAGTCAATAATATTTATCTTAAGGAGAATTTGTCCCACAACCAGCTACGTCACTGCAATATTCCACCCAACCATAGGCCAGTGTGCTCATCAATCTCTCAGCAACACTTCCACCCTCGAGCTGGGCATGATTCCCCAAGGAGTATGGGTCAAAGCAGGCTTACACATAGCTAAGGTACACAAATAAACCAAGCCCACATAGTAGGGATTATCAGGCTATCAAGGAGCTAGGAGAAGCTAAATGCTAAGCTGGTGAGCTCATGGAAGAGCTAAGCACACCTACACTAGAGCTAGCCTGACCTCTAAGACACCCATGCACACCCGACACCAGGAACCGGTCCCTTCTCTGCTTCACAGTCCCTCATGCCCTAAATTCTCTTGCCAATGTTCTTCCGGGGTTGTGGAGAAGAAAGCCAGCCATCTAACTCTGTCTATGTTGCTACCCAAACCCAAGTTTCTCAAGCATACCTAGCCTTCAATCCCACTCCATGTAGTTCGAATACCAACCACTACATGCATGCAACAAAATCAACACTTCACAGCTTAGACAGGGGAAGACAATCCCTGAGTCGTTCTTGGCCCTATTGTGGCCAAAATGACTCCATAACAGCTTATAGCAGCCAAAAACGCAAAGGAAGAGATATCCAACAAAATGTGAATGAGACCATAGCCAACATAACGTAGGTATGTATAGCAACCCCCAAACAGGGGAAGAACAATAGCCCCCAGTTCACAATGAAGTAAAAAAACATTACACAATCTAGACACAGCCAACAAACATGTGAAAACAATGGTCCCTTCTCAACAATGAAGTCATGACACATTTGCATAGTCGAAAATGGGGGAGTAAATACAGAATCTCTGCATAATCAGGAAAATGTATCCATAGACCAACAATCGGTGAGACAAAGGAGAACCAACCCCCACACACAAAATCATGGATCCTTTTAACTCCCCTCTGCATGAGGAATGAATAGCCAATGATGGAGAGAGTGGACAGAACCGATCGGGAATCCCAAATGGTGCATGAGGAAACCACTCCTAGTCCGTGTTGGTGACTGAACCAGCTGGTGGAGAGTGCATGGGGCAATCCTACCACCCACCACTACCTAGCATTAACTGCCCAACTAACATCAGGGATTTTAATGGCTGACACATGGTTTTTCCCCATAGGCTCATGGTTTAACATTCCCCCCCTCTTAAGCTTAGGAAATCATGCCCTTTTCATTTAACGTTGCACCATCGTAGCTAGCTATAGGTTTATTTTAATTAATGTGCATATTTACATGATGCAAAACTATCATGTGCTAGATAGCATGATGTACCATCGGCAACGATCCCAAATGCCAAAACATAACACAACAAAATCGATGGTGGGGATTTTTCCTTTAGCTTCACGTCATGATGAATTACAACATATACATCATGTATCTTTTAATGCAACCAGGGTCAGGACCGAGGATATTACATGCCCAATCAGAATTCTAAAAATAATAAGGCCAGAAACTTTCCTAACAAGAACTTCGAAGGGAATAAGAATAATTCACCAAACAACCAGAATAATCCAAAGGGTTAAGAGTCTGCTAATAATAATGGTAATTACAAAAAGAAATTTGAATTCAAAGAACCCATAAAGTGTTGGGAGTGTAATGGCCCACATTATGCCTAAGTCTATCCTAATCGGAAAATGACTGTCAGTAATATCCATACAATACAGGAGGAGATGACTGTTGGAGACTTAGCGAGGACTATCCCCATGATCAATGCAGCCTTGGAGAATCGACAGGCAGACTATCAAAATTCCATGGTGGAAGTAGAAGGTAATATAAACCAAACCCCTATAGCTATTTTAATTGATGCAGGAGTTAGTCTAAGTTATATTTCACCTAATTTGGTAGAAAAATGTAAGCTACCTGTTGAAAAATTTTAAAGTTCTTGGTTGGTTCAGTGAGCCACTAGTGAAAAAAGGAAGGTAACTTGTTTTGTAAAGAAATGTGTAGTAGTTATGGATCAATTTAAAACTTTTATAAATCTTAGTGTACTACCTCTTGGTTCTTATGACATACTAATCGGTATGGATTGGTTAGAGAAACATAGGGTGATCTTAAATTGTTATGATAAAACCTTTACTTGTATAAATAATGATGGAAAATCAATAAGTGTAAAGGGAATCCCTAGAAAAACAACCATAAGGAAAATTTCTGCTCTACAGCTTAAGAGAGCTGTTAGAAAAGGTTGTAAGGCTTATGTAGTAATAGTAACTAATGAGGAAAATCTAAATAATATAGATAAATTAAAATTGGAGGATATACCAGTTTAAAAAAACTATGTAGATGTATTTCGAAAGAAATTCCAGGACTGCCTCCAAAAAGGGAACTAGATTTTACCATTGAGCTAGTACCGGGTGCAGTACCCAACTCAAAGGCCCCTTATTGAATGAACATACTTGAACTTAATGAAGTTAAATCACAATTAAAAGAAATTATTGACAAGAAGTATATTTGAACTAGTGTGTCTCCTTGGGGGGCACCTATCATCTTCGTTAAGAAAAAGGACAGAAGTCTGTGACTTTGCATAGATTACCATTAGTTGAATAAGATGACTATTAAAAATAGATACCTGTTGCCTTGCATAGATGATCTGTTTAATCAAATACGAGGAGGTATGGTGTTTTTGAAAATTGATTTAAGGTTTGGATATCACCAAGTTAGGATTAAATATGAGGACTTCTTTAAAACAGCTTTTAGGACTCGATATGGCCATTATGAGTTGGTCGTCATGCCATTCGGGCTTACTAATCCCCCAACTATTTTTATGTGTTTAATGAACAATGTGATGCATAAATATCTAGACAAATTTGTGGCCATGTTTATCGATGACATATTAATCTATTCGAAATATGAAGAAGAACATAAGGAACATTTAAAAATTGTTTTGAAAGAGTTACGAGATCATTAACTCTTTACAAAGTTTAGTAATGCGACTTCTTTAAGGATAAAATCCAGTACTTAGGTCATGTGGTGACTAAGGAAGGAATTTCGGTGGATCCCGAAAAGATAAAGGCGATTGAAGATTGGTTAGTTCCTAAAGATGTAACTGATGTTCGATCCTTCATGGGAATTATCAGTTATTACCAGAGGTTCATTGAAGGTTTTTCGAGAATCAGAAATCTGATAACTTCTTTGCAGAAGAAGGGAAATAAATTTGATTGGAACCAGAAATGCGAGGATAGTTTTAAAAAGTTAAAAACTTATTAACCAATGCACCTATTTTAAGAATAGCTGATCCAAATAAATATTTTGTAGTGTGTACTGACACCTGCAATGATGGTTTGGGCGGTGTATTGACTCAAGAAGGGCATTTTATTGCTTATGAGTCTAGGAAATTAAAAATTCATGAAAAGAATTATGCAACTTATGATTTGGAATTAGCTGCTGTTATGCATGCTCTAAAGATGTGGTGTCATCATTTAATTGGAAGAAAATTTATTCTAATGACCGATAATAAAGGACTAAAATATCTTTTATATCAGCCTAATCTGAATGCTATACAAGCTAGGTCGCTAGCTTTTCTAAGTGACTATGATTTCGAAATTCAGCACATTAAAGGGAAAGAAAATAAAGTTGTTGATGCATTAAGTAGAAATGCAAGGCTGAACTTCACAGTAGTTATCAACACTTATACAACAGATCTAGAAGAACAACTTAAAACAGGGATAGAACAGGATGAAATTTACCAAAATTTACAAGTAAAAATGAAAGAAAATCCAACAGAAAGCTTAAGTAAAGGGTACAGTTTGAATGAAAAATGATTTTTATTGTATAAATATAGAATGCATGTACCTAATGTACCTAAAGTTAAGTTATTAAATTTAGATGAAATCCATAAAAATCCATACTCAGGCCATCCAGGTTATCAGAAGACTATAAGTATGTTAAGAAAAGAATATTTTTGGCCAAACATGAAGACTTAAATGGCAGAATATATTGCTAGCTATTTTGAATGTCAGTAGGTAAAAACTGAACATCAACACCCAGGTGGATTACTTCAACCATTTCTCATTCCTAGCTAGAAATGAGAGATAATTAGTCTAGATTTTGTTATTGGACTGCCTAAAAATCATAATTTAAATGATTCTATAATGGTAGTAGTTGAAAAATTGAGTAAAGCTGCCCAATTTATACCTATTAAAACTACGTATAAAGCTGCAAACATAGTTGATATCTTTCTAAAGAAAATTTTCTGACTACATGGGATACCGAAATTTATAATCTCAGATAGAGACCCTAAATTTATAGGTAACTTTTGGAAATATCTGTTTAAACTATTAAATACTACACTAAACTTTAGTACTTCATTCCATCCTCAAACTGATGGAAAAACTGAAAGAGTAAACCAAGTACTATAATATTTACCAAGAATGTAAGTAAAGGATCAACCAGGTAAATGGGAGGATTATTTGCATCTGGTAGAATTTGCTTATAATAATAATTATCAAGCGTCAGCCAGATTTAGTCCTTTCAAAATCTTGCATGGAAGGAAGTGTAACACTGCTATCTCTTGGAGTAATCTGGTGGACATATTAGTATTAGGTCCTGAACTATTGAAAGAAATGGAAAAAATTGTAAAGCAGGTACAAGGTAATCTGAAAATTGCATAAGATCGACAGAAAAGTCAAGCAGACCTTAAAAGAACTCCAAAGGAGTTTTAGGTAGGTGAACATGTGTTCATTAAGGTGAGACCCAAAAAGAGCTCTCTGAGTTTGGGTAGTTGTGCCAAACTAGCACCTTGTTACTATGGTCCATTTGAAATAGTGTCCAGGATTAGACATATAGCTTATCAATTGGCATTACCACCAAATTTAAGAGTTCATAATGTTTTTCACATTTATGTATTAAATAAATATGTTCATGATGCTACTCATGTTGTTAACTGGAATGATGTACAAGTGGAACCAGAAGGATATTTTCTGGTGGAACCAGACTGTATCCTCGGGCAGAGGGAGATCACACTTCAGAACTGCACCATTGGTCAGGGGAAGGTGCAATGGAAGCACCTTAGTCCAGAGGAAGCCACCTGGGAATTGGAAAGTAATATGCAGGATGCATATCCAATTCTGTTCCAGGGGAATTATAAGGACAAAGAATAAATAACATCAAGGACGACGTTATAAATTAAGGGGGTGTGTATGTCACATGCCCCAATTTTATATTATTTGAGGAACAATATGTTAAATTTTATGCTAAGTTGTAATTGATGACCTAGTGGGGTCAAGGATATTTTATGTAGATTCTGAATATTTTATTATAAATAAATAAATGAGGAGAAAACAACTTAGGACAGCCATTAAAAGAGTGTTTACTAGTCAAATTGGTGGAGGAGACTGGGTGGAGAGAAAAATCACATGTGGCAGCATCCTCAAACCACTTCCAACTGTTGCAGGTGGAAACCTCCCTACATTTGTGGTCATGATTCCCCAAGAAATTGGAATCAGAGCAGGTGGCTCAATTAATGAAAACTGACCCAAAATACCTAGGTAATATTTATAAAAATTCCCATTGAAGAGAGCTGAGGCTGCTCATTCTAGAGAAGTGATCATTCAGGTTGAATAAATGTAGTTCAGAGAAATTCAATGGAAGGGAAATTTGGAAAGTGTTTGAGGGGATAATTGCTAATTGATCTAGTGCAGCTTTTAAGCTGAATATTATACTGCTGATAGCAGAGTGTTTTACTGAGGTATTGAACTAGTCAATTGACAGAGGGTTCTACTGTTTGCATTCTCCACCAGTTCTCAGCTAATAAGACCAGGAACAGGCTCGGGGGTCCTAAGGAAGCATTGTTTGAGTGCTCTCCACAAGATTGGTAGTGGGGAACGGCCTCCTAAATATGTTGTCTTCTGTCCTCAACAAGTTCTATGTTATTTTATTTTACTGTGTTAGTTAAATAAATCTTGGTTTAAATGCTATATGAATGTTAACAGTTTAGTTCGTGAAATGTTATATTAGTATTCTTATTAGATTGTTATAGAAATGAAATGGATTTACAGAATAATGTGTTAGAATGAAAATAAATTTCTAAACTGTGTTTTTCCACACCTGGAAACTAGGTCATACTCTAGCACAGATAGAATTCTTTAAGTAGATAAGAGAATGAAAATAGTAGGTAGGATTGTGTAACTGTAAATATTAGAGTAAATTTATTTCAATGTTTAAAATATTATGAAGGAAAAACAATGTTATGATTTATTTGTGTTTACTGTTTTTACTTAGCATAACTAAATAAAAATGTAGAAAAGAAATAGTAAATTACGTTAGATTTATAGTAATAGTATCCTGATAAAATAGAAGCTTATAGAAGATAACAGCTAAGTTTATAATCAAGTTATTAACCACACAAATTATCCATTAAATCTATTAACTAAAATGTTAAACTATTACTTAACATAAACCATAATTAGGGTTATGTTTACAAACCCTTTATTTATGAAAAGTAAATAGAGTTACAGAGTTAATGTTTTAAACCTTACGGAGCTCTAAATTATTTCTAAGTTACAAAAGAGTAAATAAATACAAATGTAAATGTAAACAATTAATAGAATAAAACTAAGAAATTACTTATTCAGGAAATAATTGTATTTACTAGACAAGCTTATAACCTATGCAAGATAAACCTGAGGGTCGAAACGATAGCTTTTCTTTTATCTTTTTATAAATTAATTTATAACAGTTTTAAACATATACATTGATAACTGAGTAAACAAATTAAACTAGAAGACTATAAGTTATGCGTTAGACTAATTATAGTCTTATCTCAAAAACTTATAATATATTTATAACTCTTTTATTTTTAAAATACTTCATAAATAGGTTAAATAAACATCAATACACCTATACAAGCGAAATAGAAGCAAATAGGAATCTCTGCTCAATTAATAATTAATTTAAGAATAGACTTATTTAAGGGTTTGAATTCTAGTAAACCCTAACAATTATTTACTTATTGATAAGAGTAAAATTTATAAATTTACATTAAGACTGTTCCACAATATTTATATTAATATTATTTATTTATAAACGTAGCATAAACAGTAAATTACTTCACTGTGCGTAGGAGGAAATAAAAACCTATTTTACATTAAAATTAATTACATGTTAATGAAATCATAACAAGTGCGAGACAAAGCTCAAGATAAATAAAATATTTATTTATAAAACCAACTGTAATACATTGTCAAGCCATAAGGCTAAATCCTAACTTAAAAACCAAATACATGTCACGGCTCGAAGGCCGGTTTTACCCAGCATAATAGAAAGGGTTTGCAGATAAATCTTGAAAGAACATTACATTAAAAACTCTTAACTATTGAGAACCTAAAACAGGCTTCCAAGACTGTAATTTCTCCTTCACAACCCTCATTGCAAGTAGGGTAAAACCCAGTTTAAAAAACATGGCTTACCAATTGGGGCCACGAATTCCACAGAGGTAGGCAGTTTTTTTCCTGTTCACTAAAGTGTAGAGCAGTCGAGGGTTCCTACAACAAGCACATTACCGAGCTTTATCATGAAGTTCAAGTTCAAAACTGAAAACCCTAACTATGTTAAATAACTTAATAAATATTTTGCATAATGAACTTTAAGTTGTCTTTACCTGTTAGAGAGGAGAAATAGAGCAATGAGGAAGCTGTCACCAGCCTGTGCATTTTACACAGAGGAGTATTTAAACTCTATGCCGACCCTAAAGGGAAAGAATTGTTGACAAGCTTAAGTTTAACAAGCCATGACGAGCCACAAGAAAACTGGACTGAAACTTTGGATAGGCCAAAAGCCAACATACAAACAATAACCACTCACGCAATAAGGTTTACAAGCAAAGGATGAGTACTGAAACCTCACAACAACATACAAGAGCCACAGAGTAAGCAAGACAAAGAAACAACCTCTAATGGCCACCAAGATAGTCACATAGAGCAGCCTGCAGGATAGCGAAACCTCCAGAGACAAATGACAAGAGAATAAGGTTTCTAGCCCTTAAAAGTCACCAATGCATGGTGGTGAGCAATCCACGCGCCTCCAAAATTTTCAACCACGCATGGGTTTGGTCTATAGTCATCTATGTTTCCAATCAGCCAATTATTATTACAATGATATTCAAATGAACTATGCACATGACTATGGAGTGTGTTTATATATTTATTCACCAATGATAATATAAAAACTATATCCTTGTAATCAATAGTTTCGAGGATTGTGATTTTCGTTAACAATGATTTCATAACGTTGACCTTGGAATGGAAAGGCAATAACCTTGCCTTTTGAACAATCCTAAAGTCGACATTATAATAAAAATTCTTTTCCAATTATTAATTTGTGAGTTCACATTGCAAAATGATGATAATATATTTATATATTATTTAAAACACAAACCTTGTCAATTTCAAACGATGGTTTAAAGATTAGTTACTTTTGCCAATAACTAACATACATCGGTCGACTATGGAGGAAAGGTGTTTAAATATTAACAAATAAATAATCACGAGTCATGACCATATTATAAGCTTTTACAAATAGTGTTTTATATGCTAAACTAGCCAATGATAATAATGATGAATACTATCATTATTTATAATGACAATTTTTTTTTGTATGTGGTTAACTGGTTCTAGCATAGTATGGGAACCTTGGTTATAATGTTTCACTTGATTTATACCTTAGATTAGAAGTTCTAGGTAATGTAATCTACCATAGTAGATATGATCAAACTACAACTTATTATTAGTAAGGTAACATAATAATAATAGTTTTATTATGGAGTAGAACATGCACATGGTTTGTATTTATAGGATTAACACTGATAAAGTAGTTACCTATGGTTTAGACTTTGNGTAGGATGCATGTAAGAGTTATATTAGAAATATTTACTACCAAGATTGATAGGAGCACTTTCTTGAATAAGAGACAGCACATTTAAACATAACATTAGTGTTATAAACATGTTAAAATAGAAATAAATGTATTATGAAGAACATGAGCGCTAAGTTCATAGTAAGTATCTTTGTTTCACTAAGTATGATAAAAATAACAATCTTTTATCTAAAGTTGAAAACTGTCTTAGAAAAAAAAAATATAGAAGACAATTACTTTACCTCATCAGAGCTTGCTTGTAAATAATCAGTTTATTTACTAGTATTTTAATATGCAACAGATATATTTCTTCCTACTTTATGAATTAAACTTCTATTTGATTGATTGTTACCTGTTAAACCTGTAAGAACCAGCAATACATATGCGTTAGCATAAATGCTAAGTAAGCCCAAGTTTTGAAAGATAGATTTCACCTACTTGCCAAAAAAAGTAAACTTATTAGTAAAACTAAAAGAAATCTGAATGCAAGTCAATCTTATATACATTATGAAAATCAAAGCTGTATTAGTTATCGTAATATGAAACTGATTAATACTAAACGTTAGACTGTTTCATTTTCCGCTAACTGCTAGTAGTTAGTAAATTGTGTATTCAACATTTTATGTTATCTTAAAAAATTTAATTTTTTATGAAATTTTGGGGTTATGACATACTATGTGCATCATATATGATCTAATGCATATTTTAAGAATGAACACCAACAAAGAGGATTTATATTATGTGCATTATTTATAATCTAAAAATTAGTAAGATGTCAATAGGGAAAAGAATCATACCGGTTTCCAAAATTGATAAGACCACAAGGAGGTAGATGAATTTGAGGGGTTTCCCATCTTACTAACGATTGTTCCATCAAGGTATTTTGAAGGGGCATTCCATTAATTCATCAAGCTATTAATTATTCTCAAGTTATTATCTAATATAAACCACATGAAACAAGAAGAGTTCACTTAGGATGCCAGATTGTCAACATTTACCACTATTAACTCTTCCTATAAAAGTTCTACTCACAGCATTATACTGTATTTAGTTTTCACTAACCTGTGACCCCATTTTCCTCACTACTCTATCTTTATAATTAGTTACTTTTCATATATAGTGTTTTAATAATGGTATAATTTTTTGGAAGGATGCACTAGCCTACTCATGAAACTCAAACTCATTGCTACCCTTCCATTTCAACATCTCTAATAATTTATGGTTGTGTAGACTTCAACCTTTCTTTCATTTTCATTTATAAACTACAAGAATGACACATTTCATCCATTCTAGGATTTATACTACACCTTGCTACTCTGAGTTTGAAAATGAAAAAAAAACTTCATTTTTTCTATTACTCTTGTTTTCTTTTCTGATGCCCCTACAAATTTAATTGTTGTTGGAAGCTATAACTAGTAATATTAAATTCCTAAAGAATCTGTTGCAATTCTCCTTTATCCTTCTTTTTATATCATTTGAGTTGAATTTTTTAACATTACAATTAATAATTCCAGGATGTTTGAGTGGTTTGAACCTCATTGAGCTTAATATGAAGAAAGTAGAAATACACATCCCATTCAGAATACAACAAACCTGGAAAATTTCATGATTTTAGTATTTAAATATTGGTAGGATTGGAGCATTTCAAGATGATATTATATCATCTATGGAAGTATGGGATTGACATTTAATCAAGAGCACCAAGCCCTCTATAGATACCATTGTTAATCATTTTGAATTTTGAACTCATATATCATGACGTTAGAAAAAAAGTACCCTTCACTCAAGAAAAGATAAATGATTAGACATATTAATATTTATTCCTCATTTAATTGCTTATATTATCCATTTTTATCAAAATTGGAGGGTGCTTATTTGAGCCCAGATGATCAATATTTACCACTATTAACTCTTCCTGTAAAATTTCTACTCACAGTGTTATACTCTATTTAGTTTTCACTAGCTTGTGAAACCATTTTCCTCACAATTCTATCTTTATCGTTAGTTACTTTGCATATATAATGTTTTAATAATGGTGTAAATTTTTGGAAGGATGCACTAGCCTACTCATGAAACTCAAACACATTGCTACCCTTCCATTTCAACATCTCCTATAATTTATGGTTGTTTAGGCTTCAATCTTTGTTTCATTTTCATTTATAAACTATAAGCATGAAAAATCTCATCCATACTAGGATTTAAACTGCAACTTGTTTCTCATAGTACGCAAATGGAAAGAAAAAAACTAGTTCATTCTTTATATTACTATCGTTTTATTTTTTGACTTCCCCACCACTTTAATTGTTGTTGGAATATATAACCAACACTATTAAATTCCTAAAGCAAAGGCTAACATTCTCCTTAATCCATCTTTTTCTATCATTTGACTTAAATTTCTAACATTAGCATTAATAATTCTAGGATGTTTGAGTGGTTCCAGCCTCATTGATCTTGATATTAAGAAAGTATAAATACATATCCCATTCAGAATTCAATAGACCTAACAAATTTCATTATTTCAGTATTTAAAGTTTGGAAGGATTGGAGCATTTCAAGACATGATTCTATCATGTATGGCAGTATGGGATTGGAATTTAATCAAGAGCACCAAGCCCTCTATATGAACCATTGTTGATGGTTTTGAATTTTGAACTCATATATCATGTCCTTATTAAAAAATTACCCTTCACTCAAGACAAAACAACTGATTAGACATGTTAAGATTTCTGCCTCATTTTAATGCCTAGATTAGCTAATTTCAGCAAAATTGGAGGGTGTTGATTTCAATAACAACAAGGTGGTTGGATTGGGATCCACATGTAGCATCAAGAACTAGAACTAATGTCCTAGAGGATTGATGAAGAGGCCAAAGGATGAGGCATGGGGTCCTACATGTGATGAGGATCCCAATACAAGGAATCATTTTGTTGATATGTACTTATTTGTTGTAAAATGATGTTTTTTATACTCTGGGACCATTGAGAGCCTCAATGTTAATGATTTCTATTTCAAATATATTTCACACTTGTGCCATTTTTCTGTATTCACTCTTGCATCGGTAGGGGAGGATGAACTTAAACTGTAAACTGTGGTAACCTGTCAAAGTTGAATACATAAAAAATTAGAAAGAATCCCAAGGAGGGGATGATGTATACAAGTAAATACATCAAACTTGTTGCATATATAAAGGGATAAAGATTCAACTTTGTAATAAAAATTATCCTTGATTGAATAAGGATTAGTTTAATAAACCTTATTTTATCCCTAATGGAAAAAGAGTCAACTTAAGTAGTCAAATAAGTTTGAGAACATAGTTTTGATTGAGTAGTTACAGTTGTTTAGTAATTAATGAATTAGTAATAGCAAAACAACTATCCACTGCATGGGTTACACATAATCCAAAAATATGCATCTCAACTAGACCAAGAAAAGGATAGGAACCCAAAATGAGTGGATATAAAATCACATATTAAGGTTTCTTGCAAATACCTTGGCTGGAATAGGGATTTTTGTCTGGTAGCATGCATGATTTTACTTCTAGTAATAAATTACAGTGCTCAATACTTGTTTCATGGGATGGACTTGTTCAAATGAATTTGCATGAAAACTATTGTTTAATTTATTTCGGTGTTGAGAGCAAGGATCTCTACCTGAAACTGATTGCTAGGAATTTTGGTTCATTAAGTAACAAATAGTGTGTTAACAAATGATAACAAAGCTTGAGGTAGGAAAAGGGGTCAAAGTTTACTTTTATTGCTGATCATTAGTGTAGGAGGACATGAAAAATTTTCTACATACAAAGAAATGTTTAAAAAAAATCCATGAATGATAAATGACTCAACTTCTAGTATCTTTAAGCCCGCTAAGGGGATCTTACAAGGATGTCTGTTGTCTCCTTTATTGCTCCTCCTAGCTGCTCAAGTCCTGAATAGGATCAATGAAGCCTATATACAAATGGAAAATTGAAGGGATTCACGAAGGAAGATGGATGTCCATCTAACACCTCCGTTTTATATAGGATGTACTACTCTTTAGAAAATGATCTATCAGAGAGGCATGGTACTTAATGGAGGCTCTTGATATATATAACATAGAAATATGAATGGAAGTTTATCCATTTCTCTAGGTTTAAGTGACAATCCAATGACAATAATTAATTAGATTTTGCCTTCCCAAATTATGGATTTCAACAGAGGTCTAAAATACTCAGGATTTTATTTAAAACCCAACAACCATAGAGCAAAGAATTGGGGTAGGTTATGTGAAAAAGTAGAGAGGAGAGTATCAGAATGGTACAAGAACTGGCTATCTAGAGGAGGAAGACTTACATTAATAAATTCCATCCTAGAAGCCACTCCAGTCCATTGTCACTCAATGGCATATATTCCCGTGGGAATTCCAGAAAAGATTCAAATAAAATGTTTCAATTTTCTTTAGGATCAAAGAAGGGATTACCTTTGGTGAGATACAAAGGACTAGCATAACTAAAATTTATGGGAGGATGGGACCTCAAAATATTTACTAATTTATAAAAACACTTACATCCACGAGCTTATAGAGATTATTGAAAACTCCTGGTCTATGGAAAAATGTTATAATATCCAAATACATTGAAAAACACATAAGATAGATATCCAAATATGCTGCAAATTCCTTCATTATGTAGAAAGGTTGCAACTACCTTGACTAGTGCAGGACACTGGTTAGGATGGAAGATAAGGAATGGAAATAGTGCTAAGAGTTGGACTTGATTCTTGGGTTGGCTCTTATGGAGTCTATACACTAAATGAAGGCCTTGTTTAGAAGCTAAGGCTACAGTTCATCTGGATGATGCTGCAATCCAAGACAAAGATAACTTTTTTTCTTATGGTGGACAAAAGGAAGTAAGGATGATTCGATTGAATGGATAGGATGTTGATCAGTGGAATAAGTATGCCAGTAAATTAAATACTAACTACACATTTCTAAATTAAGAGGATGATGATTTAGTATCATCACAAAGTCCCAATGGAAAATTAACTACAAGTTTTGTATATAAAGCCATGTTTCTTAATGGAGAAATAGGATAAGAAAGGTGGTGGAAGCCATTATGAAAAGTTAAGGCTCTATTAAAATATGAACTTGTGATGTGGTTGACCCTAAATGATAAGGTTTCTTCCTGGGAGGTATTCCGAACTTAAAACTAGATCTTGGAAAGGGCCTAGTCTGTGTATGCTATTGCTATGTTGATGATGAAGAACATATCGAACAGTTTCTAATAGAATTATCTTATAATAAGGAGGTATGGAACAAGGTATATATTCTGAAAGAGGGAATAGCTAAGTGGGAAGGTCCTTCTTTGATGGATGTCTTGAAAAGTTGGATGGAGAATCCAATACTGGTGGATGTCAAAGCATTTCCTTGCATTGTCACATGGTCAATCTAGATAGCTGGAAATGAAATATTACTATAGGATAAACCCTTGACTTCTCTTGAAGTGTATTTCACATATCCTCCCCTCCCCTTTACTCATTGAGAGTGAGGAAACAACTCATTGCTGCTAATGTCTAACAAACCAAGTTCTAACCCCATGAACATAAAAAATAATGCATTGAAATAAAAACATATGTAGATGCATAATGCAATCATATATAGCAGAATAAAATACATTTCAACACATTCATTAAACAAATATAGTAAGGATTAATACATAAAATACAAGAAAGCAATTATCTTTTAAATGAGTTGGCCCGCAACTAGCTATGATCCTCCAACGTTCCACCCAACCATAGGCCAGTATGCTCATCAATCTCTCAGCACCACTTCCAACCCTGAGATGGACATGATTTCCACAAGGAACTAGGTAACAACAGGCTCATACATAGAAAAATACACATCAAAGTTCAGCCAAGCCAATCTAGATTTGGGTTTATTAGGATGCTAAGGTAGTGGAAAGGTAGAATTGCTAACCTTGTGAGCTCAACCATAGAGCTATGGAAAAATGCACCATATCTATCTAGCTTGGCATCCAGAATACCTACACACCCAACACAAGGAAGTATTCCCTTTGCTGCTACATGATCCCTTGAGACATACCTTCCATTCTAGTGCTCTTAAGGGCGTGCATAGAAGATTCACCAGTACCTCTTGATCTGTCTGTGAGGTCCCTCTCTTCACCAGGTTTATCAAGCCAATTATGGGCCTCTTTCAATCCTAAGTATTTCACACCATAATAGGGATGCACATAATATAAAAATACAAGTGTTGGGCATGAAGACAAACATTTTACAACCAAAAACGAATTGGTAGAAGGGAAAACAAACCCTAGGTGAGAAATACGATTTCAGAAAACATTTCTAGCAATTACGGGAGCCAAACGACCTTTGCAAACCCTCAAATCATGGTTCTCTTCTTCCCATTCACTGAGCAATATAAAAATGGGTTTTCCCAGCCATGGAAAAATGAGGAAAACAACAGAAACCGTGAAGGAAAATGCACAACAAGCTCCAGTTGCATGACTAAAGGAAAAACATGAATAAATAATGGCTTGGGCATGCATTTCTGGTTATTTACTTGCCCATTAATTCAGAATACGATTTTCCAAAATATATGGTTTCCCCAATACGGTTTTTGACTGCCATACCTCTCATTTCCCAAGGCATTAACCACCTCAACCAATTTCTAGAAGAAATAAATGATTGGGTGAATAAGATAAAAACGGTAGTTGACACCTTTATGGGTTCTCCCATTGAAATTTGGATTAACACTATTGGGTCAAGGTTTTGAATAATTTCTCTCCCTATTCATTTTGAAATCATGCCCCCAAATCTTTGTTGCATTGACATAGCTAGTTGTGGGTATTTTTATTAGATTGCATATTTACATGATGTCTCATTTTATAATGTGCCTGGCTAGCATGAAAACCATAGGTATCTATTTTAACTTCCAATACATAAAACTTTAAATCCATGGTGGGGCTTTTGTTGCACCTGAAAATCCCATAGTTTCTTGTTTTCCTTTCAGAAAATCCTAGCCTGATTAGCTTTCGTTTGCTATTGTAGATGTCGATGGATTCCTCCATTTACATAGGATTCACTTATGGTGCTAGTTGCCACACTCAAAACTCATCTTCAACTTCTTGGATGATCTATACTCCTACAAGTCAAGTATTGTCTTCACGAGGCATATGCTTACGGCCTTAGTCAAACAATGTTGTTGAATATAGTTCCGTTATTGAGTTATTGCGTGATGCCATTTCACATGGTGTTCATTCTCTTGAGGTACATCTTGATTCGCAGTTAGTGGTTTCACAACTTAATTGCTTGTATCATATTAGGGATACAACATTATTACGAATATTCTTATGTGTTAGATTGCTAGAATGACAATTTGAGAGTATAACATGCATTCATGTTCCAATAGTTTTTAATCAAGTTGTTGATTCATATTGTAACTATGTGGTAGATTGGCATTTGTTTCACAGACCATAAGCATATCACAAACACATTTTATACATGTAAATAGAATAATAATCGATCATCATAATTTTTTTTTCATTAAGTTCAAAAAGTGACGTCATAATACATAAGTGTCATATACAAAATTGGGGCTTTCAAGCCACCAAAATATACTACACGGTCATACAAAAAATATATACACCCAGGTCTCTAAGCCTTAGGTGGAGGAGGGCGCTGATCATGGTAGCACACTACGTCTCTAGCTAGCCGGTGAAACAATTGAACCCATGTTTGTGGTACTCCAACCACTTGACACTGCATGGCCTCAGGAAAGTCCTCAACTTGTGCCATGGGTAGTCTCTGTGTCAATCGAACAAAGTTTGTGTGAATGCTTTGGAGCATCCGCTCCGCGTCCATACCCATGATCTCATCACCTCTTCCCCTCTATCAATGACAAGGAAAGCCATTTGGCCATCATGGTCCTACATCTGCATATACAGGACAGAGTGTCACTATATGTCATCACACCAAAAACACATCTTTTGATCTCATATATAAAAAAACACAAAAAATTAAATAATTCAAAATTTAAAAGTGGGTTTGGGATTCGTTACCTATGTCTCCATAAGCTGCTCCTGGTGGTAGGGGCATGTTTGGATCATCACGGAAGTCAATCCCTACATATGAATAGTCATCTATGGAGATGAGTTGTCTCTGCCACCATGGAAAGAACTCTCCTAGGTAGGGGTTAGCCACCCTACCACCTCCTAGTCTGCACATGATGTTAGCCTGTCATTGTTGAGATGGATCCTGAACTCCATGTTGAGCAATTTCTACTCTAGGGATTAGCCCTGGCACTCGCTCAAAGAAGAATGTGCTCAGTATGCTTCCAAACTGGAAGTTTTGCACCCTACCCATCTTGCAGTCACTGAGCTATTGTTTCATGTTGCTTAGAAGCATAGTACTCCAGTCATATATTGTAGGCAACATACACTCTACCACATAGGACATCATTGGCTGTGAGGCCTGGTGGAGTGAAGCCAAACCTGCAATCCTTCCTAAGGAAAAAAGTATGGATTTCAGCCCCAAAATATGAATAGAGTTTGTCAGTATTTGACTCCTATGTACTCATCTATGGTCAACCTGACTCCTGGATCACAGGATTGGAGGTTCACCACCTACCCTCGTCAGGACAAAACTGTGATGAAATATATTTCCTCAACCTCAATGCTGAGCGACATCCCATCTATCTGAAAAGTTTCAGACTCTGGATCCCAGTAATCTACCAGCAGCTGGAGTATTCTTGGCTTTGCCCTCAAGCTTCCAAGACATCAAAACTTGTATAATCCACATGGCTGTAATTCTTGTCAAGCCATGAGATCATCTTGAACAACTTTCTCAACATCACCATGTTCCCTCTCTCTCCACTTTAGTACCATCTTGCAAAAAAGAAAATTTTTTTATCATGATTTTCCCATAAAAACCTTATTCGCGGCCCTATTCATGACTGTTTGCAAAACATCCACGTATGTACACGGGTTTCAGGGCATTTTCTGCGTATGGCCAGTCCTATACACAGAAAAATACCCAATTTCCATGTGGACTGAAACGCCCAATTTGGGATGGCCTCAAAAAATTAAATTGACCATGAAAATTGAAAATTTTTATATCAAAATGAAAGAGAGGGGCAAGGGAATTTACTTAGATCAAATGTGGAGGGATTCTGCCGGGCGATGCTCCCGTAATTCGCTTCTGAAGTTCTAGGCTCAAATGCACTATGGTGGGTAAAAATTCAAAATGGTATGAAAATTTTAAAAATTTCACTATTTTATAGAAAAAATTTGAAAATTTTACCCACTTTCTATAGTTTTTGACCGTTTGAACTAATTTGATGCTGTAGGAGCCTGTTTTGAGTGTGGTTTGACAATGTCTTTGACCCGTTCATTCCTATTTCAGGTATTATGTCTAAAAAGTCATATAGGTTAGGTTTTCACATCCTCTTACATTTTGCATAACCTTATGACCATTTAATTTTAACCCTAGGTACGAACCCATTCTATCTTGTCACAGAACCTTCTTTCTGGTTTTAGAAGTGACATGTTGTGAATGGTAGAGCTTTCCCATACATGGGTACCCTAGTTAGATCTTGTTTTGCATTTTTTTCCCATGCCGACATTTCTCCTTTAGGGTGTGGGAGTCCTTTTTATAGTACCGCCATGACTTTGAGCAAGAGCTTCATACTCCTCTTAAACTTTTTGCTGGCCTTTCCCAGTAGACTCCCTTGTATATGTCAAGTTGTAATTGCATTATCATGAGTTTTTCTTACCTTATTTAGCCTTATGTCGGCTTCCCTGACTTTGATTATCAGCCATATAGCCTAAGCTTGTCTCATGTCTAGCCAAGCAGAGCCTTTTTACATATCTTTTGCAACTTGATCCCCCATTTTTTACCGGGAGGGGACCTTCCCCCGAGTGTCATTATCCTACACATGTTTCCTTGCATTGAGCATAGGTATGTTCTGTTGCTTGGAACTAGCTTGTTTGACCCCTAACACTCGTCTCCTCCTAGATTTGTAACTATAAATCACTTTTATTCTTTTTCAAGATTTTCAAAATATCAGAAAAAGTACCCAAAAAAAAAAAAAAAAAATTGGGTAGGAAAAGATGTTATCTTTGGATTAGTTGAGTCGTGTCTCCTTCAAACAGAGCACTGTATATCACATCCATTGGTTGGGTTATTAGTTTGAAATTAGGAGCTGTACTCGTTACTCTGAGTTTATCTCCACCAACTGGTTAAGCTTCCAGTCCCTATGGATCCTTTGTTGATGCCTCCTGCGTCACAGAGATGTCCCAATTTTCATATCGAGTCCATAATGCTTATATTCAGTCACCATTTTCCTTTATGCTCGTGTTCGAAGGAAGTTGAAGCCTGATTCAGCCATTCCTCAGTTGTCTTGAATTTGCATGTCAGTCATTCCCAGTACTATTATTGGTTTGTGCACATCTTGTTCAAGTCCTTCCACATTATACATCATTGTTGAGTACCTCATGTTGGTTGATGGGGGATGCCTTAATTCCCTCCTTCAAGAGGATTCCATCCCATCGACTTCAGATCATTTATTCTGGGATAGGAGTTTAGATTCATTTGAGTTCCTTGAGACTTACAGTCATCAGTGGTAAGTTCTCTCACCATCGACAGTTTTTGGAATACATCAATGTCCCCTGATCGATGGATTCTTCCAAGAGTTTGACCTCAACACATCTATTCACACTTGTTAGATTGCACTCTAGTACCTTGATTCCCATTTTCATTATGGTTGGGTGATCTCGTGTATGTTAATGGTATACATCAATGACCGGTAATCAGACTATGGACTGCTATGTTCAACCTCGACACCTCTTTTCACATAGTAGGACATGTACTCGTAGCATTTTATATAGAATACTTTCCATCTTGGTGGCATTTTGAATATGCTACCTCCTTAATCGAGCCAGTTTTCATGAGATTTCAGCTCTCATGATTTGTTTCCAGTGTATGTCAGATACGTTCAGTTGTTATGGAGATCTTGATCTATTATATATCTTTAGCTTCTATGGCGATATTGATCCATTGTATATCTTCATCATGGAGATTCTGATCTGTTATATATTGTATGTGGTGATGAACACACATGTCACATTTTGTATATTATCCCTATTCATGGACATTGTATTCTTATGTATCCAGGACTGCTATATGTATTTGTAGTCATGTACAGAGACTTATTATTGTACTATACTGATGGATGGCTGGTTCTTCCACCTGGTTCTTCATCACTCCACTTCTGGGATGAATTTTATAATGTATTTCGGCCATCATGTTACCCCTATGACCTCACACATTAGGGGACATCTGTTATAGCTGATTTTACCACACATGGTTGATCACATATTTATGGCCTTCCCTATCCCTCTGCAGACTCTTTGGGCCCCATGGACTGATATTTTACTTTGATGTCTCCAAGTTCATCCCTAAAAACACTTGTTTATTGCTGTACATAACTTTTAATCCCATACTCATGTGTATACGTGACTTTTGACCTCAAACCCATGTACATCAAGATGTGTGGATAAATCCAAATGTTTTTGGAGTTTTCCTTGATGTGTGTCTAAACCACTTGACTGTTGGCCTTCCATATGCCTTTAAATTTCTCGGATTTGACCCTCCATTACCCATTTGGTGTGCTATATAAGGAACCCCTTGGATACATTGAAGAGGAGGAATTGAAGAGAAAGGAAACTATAGTCCATTATTGCGGTAGCTTGCATATAATTGAATCTACATCCCTTTGTCCCTTTGGAGAACTTTGTGTTCTTCCCAATCTTTCCTTTGCTTGTGAGCTTGCTATCAAGAGATGGAGGATTGAGGTGGTGGAGGCCCAGGTGGAGGACTCAGTTTCTCCGGTTCGCAAACGTGCCGACAAAGGTTGTCAATTGTGTAATCTCTGATTTAATTAATAGAAATATATTTTCCTGTCCAATAATGTGCATTTGAATGAATATTGAATCCATGGATATGTTTAATTGCTTATACATTGTTTATTATCTAAATGTAGAGTACATCTAACACCATATTATATAGCATGTTTGTCTTGTTTTCTATTGTTGAGAGAAAATTGCTAGCGCAAGTGGGATTGGAAAAAGCTCAATGGGGATCTACTTCAACCATCCGGAATAAGGTATGATTCAAGATCATTTAGTGTTAGATGTTTGGTTTCTCTTGCATATTGGGAAGGGATTAATTTCTCAGGTCTACCTATCTGTTGTGGTACACCCCAAGCCATAGGAAGTTTCTCTCTGTAACAACAGTCATGAGGTAACATATCACAGTGTGATTTGGTTGACATTGATAACAACATAGTTCCAAGCAGATGATCTAGATAAGCAAAAGAATCAGAAGAATATTGGAGAGGATCGACTGTGCTAAAGACATTTCGCTAACAGAATAACGAGGAAAATAAATGAGGGATTAGCTTGCGAAATTGGAAATAAATCGCTGTAAAGGAGATCAAGATAAACAGATGAGGTTGATGCTGAAGCATATCAAGGGCTGTGAGGAATTTCATTGGGTGAACTAGCGCGGAGGAAGAAAATCCTGGTGGGCATGACAGTTTATGAAATCTACCCTATGTTGGTTGAAGTACACTGTTGATCTAAATCTGACGACTGTTAGTCCATTTTGTTGACGAATTAGCAAGCAGGTTAACTATAGGAGATGGGAGAAAAATTTTAAGATAATATTCTGTATACCATTTGGAGTCCACTGTAGATCTATGTGGATATAGATTTGACGGTTAGGAGTGTTCCTGCACAAGAAATCAACGGTCAAGAAAAAATCCACAAAGTTTGAAAGGTAATCGGATGAAAAAATACGATGGTTAGGAGTGATCCTGCACAAGAAAGCATCGGTAAAGAGAAAATCCAAAAAGTCTAAAAGGTAATTGGATGAATAGATCCGACGCTTAGGAGTGAACCCGTACAAGAAATCGACGACGTGGAAGGAGTTTTGCAAGAAGAAAGTCCGAAAATTGTTCAAACAAATGTGAAATACGGAGATTCGCATCTCGCACCGGATCTAAGATAGACGGTTAGGAAAGGGTGCACAAGGAATCGACGATGAGGAATGAGTTTTTCAAGCGGAAGTCAAAAAGAAAAATGTCTATAATTTGTTTAAACAATTGTTGAAAACCTGAGATCCGCATCCCACACCAAATCTAAGATCGATGATCGAGAAAGGGTGCACAAGGAATTGACGTCGTGAAAAGATTTTGGCAAGCGTTAGTCGAAAAGAGAAAAGTTTAGAATTTGTTAAAACAAATGTTGAAAACCCGAGATCCACATATTGCATCAGATCTAAGATCGACGATAGGGAAAGGGTGCACAAGAAATCGATGACATGGAAGGAGTTTAGAAAGATGAAGGCAGAAAGTGAAAAAGTATGGTAGCTATTCAATGAACTGTTTAAGACTCGGTATCTACATCCCACACTTGATCTAAGATCGACGACAGAGAAATGTTGCACAGGAAATGGATGGTGCGGATTGATCTGTAGAAAAGGATGTGCAGAAGCAAGTGTTTGATTTTACATCATCGATCAGTAGAGAGGACGCAGGAAATTGACGATGTAGAAGAAGTCATGTGAAAAAGGATGTGTGAAAGGTGGAAAATAGAAATGATGGAATGATACCAAGAAAAAGGCACATATCCAATATTCGATTTTCTTATTAGATCAACGGTCATGGAGAGCTCGAAGAAGATCGATGGTGCAGAACCAGTACTACAGAACCAAAAATATGAAACCTAGAGTGTGGAAACTCTTATTTGTTGAAGAAAGAAAATTGTGGAAGAGCCGAGCTGTAGAAAATCACAATTGTAGAAGAAGCGAAATGACAAAATATGTTGCAGAAACTCATGACTACTTAGCGATTGGACTTCTTTTTTTTCATAAGGCATCAGATGGTTAGATCAGTTATGAAATTGACCATCAGGCATATGAATAGGTAAAGGGTTTAAGGACATATATGTATAAAAGAATTTGCATGATGAATGGATAGTTGCGCTCTCTACAGAAAGAGAATTGGTGCATGGATCGTCATTAAAGTGGGGATTATAGAAGGATAGAGGACTCTGAGTTCTTTCAATAATATACAGAATAGAGACAATGAGGGTAACCAAAGTTCCTAAGCAAATCTAGAAATAGATCAGAACATTGTTGGTATGCATTGTTATATCTTATTTTATTCATATTGTACTAAACATGTTAAAATATGAGAAACAAGGGTGGTAGGGTGGTGCTTGGAAAAACATGTTGTTTTTTTTGTAGAAGTTGGAGCTTGTACAAGTGGAAGTTGGTGTTTCCATCCAATAGTAGTTGGAGAATGTTATGGAGAACCTCCTGCAATAAGCAATGATAATGCATGATATAATAGAAATTATGGATCACAAAAGATATTTTATTAATCGCAGGCCACTTCGAGGGGGAAACCTCATTTGAGCAAGCTCAATACAAAATAACTCTTCAATGATTTCATTGGCCTCAACACTTAGTTATATACTAATTCTAATATAAAAAACTATTACTCCCCATGAATGTGGGATAATACAACATACTAACTGGACGACTTAACATCAACTATTAATCCCCATGAATGTGGGATAATACAACATACTAACGGGATGGCTTACAAAGCATATGTGTCCAATAAAATATACTTACAAAATAAAGAAGAGGGTTGACACGGGTTCTTAACATCCTCTCCCTCTTAGAAAATATTTGTCCTCAAAGCGTAAGATGTGGAAACTGTTGTCGAATTTGAAGGAGTGGTTCCCATGTAGCATCCTCTAGTTGGATGTTGTGCCCCTAAATTGAAGACCTTTGTGATGGACTGAGAGAGAAGCTGACAAGTGCGCTTATTGAGGATGTCCTCTGACTCCAAAATGATGGATCCTTCACTATCCCATTCTGGTAAAACAATTTGTGCACTGATGTTGGTTCCAATCACTTGTTGAATGCGAGAAGGAGGAAGTGTCAATTTATAAGAAACATACCCAATATTTTGAAGAACTGTATATGGGCCAGAGATATTTGGAGCAAGAATTTGATTCCGTTTGTCTATCAAAGAGGATTGCTTGTAAGGATGCAGATGAAGAAAAACCATATCACCAACTTGAAAAGTGCACTCAGAACAATGTTGATCGGCCTGTTGTTTCATGCGGGTTCTTGCCATGTGAAGATTGTCCTGTAGGAGGTGAAGAATCTGATATCAATTTCGAAGAACCATGTCAACTTCCTGAACTGCTGGGGGTCGATGGAAGGAGTACTGGAGGTGCGTGACCATAAAATGCTTCATATGGAGTCATTTTAGATGCAGTATGGTAGGAATTATTGTACCACCATTCAGCAAGAGGGAGCCACTTTTTCCACTGATTTTTTTCTTAAGAGGTGAAACAATGATGATAAGTTTCCCAATATTTGTTGACGACTACAGTCAGACCATCTATTGGTGGGTGATAAACTGAAATCATATGTAGTTTGGTATTAGTGAGGCGAAAATTACTTGTGAAAGTTGTGTTGTGGTCTGAGACAATGGAAGAAGGGATTCCATGAAGAAGGAATATCTGGTCCATGAAAATTTGTGTGATTGAAGAGGTGGTATATGGATGAGAGTAGAAAAATGACTATATTTGGAGAGTCAATCCACCACAACCAATATTGCAGTATTCCCACCGTATTTAGGGATCCCTTGAATGAAATCCGTCGAAATATATGTTCAAATCCGTGTAGGGGTGGGAAAAGGTTCGAGAAATCCAAAAAGGAGTGTAGTTTCACCCTTGTGGTGCTAACAAGGAGCACATTTGGCAACCATATGTTGAATTTATCGTTGCACCCCCTTCCAAAAGAAGTTACGTCATGCCATCTCATATGTTTTGATGAACCCAGAGTTCCCTACCGATGGAGAAGCATGGAGTTCACAAAATACCACATGTTTAAGGTCTGTGCTCTAGGGAAGCACCAGACAACCTGTGTATGGTACCACATAAGGGTTATTGTCCAATTGCTAGATGATTTCAAATAATGAGTATTCATTGACATAGCCTTTTTGAACAGAGTGTAACCAAGTTGGAATAGGCATAGAAATAACTGAAAGAGAAACATGGGCATCAAATGTGCGGAAAAGAGCATCCACCACAAGATTGTCCTTAGCCTTCTTGTAAGTGATCTCATAGTCATAATCCCTGATTTTGCTAACCCATTTCTGTTGTGTTGTGGATGAGACCCATTTTTCTAGGAAATATTTCAAACTCTGGTGATCAGTCTTGATGCCGAAATGATTCTCTAAGAGGGATGACCACCACTTCTGTACTGTGTGAAAAATAGTCATCATTTCCTTCTCATATGTAGAGGTGGATAAATTCTTTCCAGAAAGGGATTTCTTGGTGAATGCAATGGGATTTTCATTCTGAAAGAAGAGAACCTCAAGTCCATTGTCATAAGCATCACTCTCAAGAGTAAAGAGACTAAAAAAATCAAGCATTTGAAGGGTGCATCGGAATGAAAGATCCAAGGGAGTAATTGAGTCTACTAAAGGTTGCATCTAAATGAAATGGAGCTAAGCGATGACACCATCTGAATTCATCTTAAGTCTTTTCCATGTGATGGGAACTGACAATGCTGAGAGAACCTGCTTGTAAGCCATTAAATGTGTGTTTGTTCCCATTGACTAAAAATTGCATCCATAGTTCAACAGAATCCCATAATATGGGTTGAAGTGTGTGTAACCATTGAGTTCCCAAAATCACATCACATCCTCCTAAAGGCATGGAAAACATGTTAGAGCACAAGTTATAATCTCCATTAGAGATACACACATTGCCCATTGCGACAATTTCCTTTGCAAGGTAAGGTGCTCCCATTGGAAACCATGAATTTAAAGATGGAGCAAGGATGGACAAAACTATCAGCTTGTTTGGAAATCTGAGGGTCAATGAAGTTATGGGTGCTACCAGAATCAATGAGTACTGTAAGAGAAATCTTCTTGAAGAAACCCTTGACCTACATGGTTTGTGGGGTGGTGACTCTGACTAATGGATGGAAAGATATCTCTGGGTGTTCGTCATGAGAATGAGGGTCAATAGAAGGTTGTTGAATGTCGACCTAGTCATCTACTAGATCCTGAGAAACTCCACAAATTTCAAGTGCGGGAAGAGACACCACATCCAAGAGATAGAGATTTTGTTCAGTACATTGATGTCAATGGGTGATTTTCCGATCAAAATTATAACAAAGTCCTTTTTCCCTATGTGCCCACATCTTGACTTCAGACAAATGCTTGATAGGAGTGGGTTTAGGAGTTGCAGGGATTGGATGTCTTTGGGAAACCATATTTTTGAATGGAACAAAAGTGGATTTGGGGCGTTGTTGAGCCCTGATCTTTTCCTCCGCCAACTTAGCCAACCCTAGGATTTCCATCATTGTGTTGGGATAGAAAATGTTAACCTTAGATTAGATTGTATCCTTCAGACCACTGATAAAACAACTCCTGTAGAATGCATCAGACAATTCTTTTGTGTGATTAACCAATTTCTCAAATTTTGTCTGATACTCTCAAACAGTGCCAATCTAGTGAAGGTTGGTGAGCGCTCCTAGGAAGTCATCAAAACCACGAGGGCCAAATCAGTGTAAAAGGAGTTGGCAGAAATATATCCATTGTGGTGCGTCATGAGCCTCGATGTACCAATGGAACCTTTGAAGGGATTCATGTTCCAAATGAAAGGATGTGAGTGAGAATTTATTGACATCAAGAGTGTTATGCAGACTGAAATATTGCTCGACCCTGTAGATCCATCTAGTTGGATCATCACCATTGAAGTGAGGAAAATCAAGCGTCAGCCCATGAAAGTTGCCAGAGGAAGAGGACCCAGTGCCTACAGCAGACCCACATTGTTGTTGGTTGTTCATGGGTGAATGCAAAGGATGGAGGCTAAGAATTTTTTGATCCAAAGCTTTGAGTTTGGTCTTGATGACAACAAGTTCTTCTTCCATGTGTTTATTTGTGACTGAAGAAATGATTTGTGGCAGTGCTAGAAAGTTGTGCTTTGTCAACTTGAAATGGAGTACAGTGAGCTATGAAAATTTAGGAATTCTACGTTTTATTAACTATAATTAGATATGGACCCCAGGTATATTCAGCTTTGTAATGGTTAAAAGGTAGTCAATCGGCCACCAAGGTTGTCTTAGGCTTGAGTATTGGGGCAGTACCCCTCACTTCACAGCGTTGGTAAAACTGCTAACCGCTTGGAAAAAAATGATAGCTCTTTGTTTTTCCTCATGGATGGGAATCTAGTCAATCTAGTGGGGGTTGTTTCCCTTTTCGCTTGGTAGGTCCTCTCAGTGGCCAGCTACTTTGGGGTTCCTGTGGTACTCCTCATAATGAGTTTTAGGGATATTCCCAAGTACTTCCCACAGCTAAGCATATAATGTTTATTCCCTATTACGAATGAATAATACTGATGCAATAAGAATAACTACTGCAATAATCAGAGTGCTAGAAAAAATGTGGCAAAAATGCCACCCAATGCTCAAAAACCCGTAATTAGAGCTAGGGTTTTAAGATGAAAGTTTTAAAATGAGAATAACCCAATCTATATTTCTCATAATTGCTATTATAACCTATCTCTAGAACTAGAATAAACACTCTTCTTCTACCGACACAATCAGAATAGAAATTTGGGCACTCGGTCAAAATATTTTCGCTCCACAATTTCCGCAGCCGTCACTGAAATTCTGAAAAAATGCTGATTTTAATTCCATGATATCTCCACTTATAAAACTCCAAACGAGATGATTTTTTTTTTTAAACTGTGTATTTTTGTAATAGGAATTCAAATATACAACCTGTTTCTTTTGATTCTATGCATAAAGTTTCATAAATTGATCTGAAATTTGCTGTCCAGTTTTTCCCTTTTTAAAAAAAAAATAAAAAAATTCCCACTTGTGCCAAGGAAAGTGCTCTGATACCAGATGTGGAGAACCTACTGCAATAAAAAATGAGAATGCATGATATAACAGAAATTATGGATCACAGAAGAGATTTTATTAATTGCAGGCCACTTTGAGGGGGCAACCTCCTTTGAGCAAGCTTAATACAAAATAACTCTTCGATGATTTCATTGGCCTCAACACTTAGTTATATACTAAGTATAATATAAACAACTATTACTCCCCATGAATGTGGGATAATACAACATACTAACTGGATGAATTAACATCAACTATTAATCCTTATGAATGTGGGATAATACAACATACTAACGGGACGGCTTACAAAGCATATGCGTCCAATAAAATATACTAACAAAATAAAGAGGAGGGTTGACACAGGTTCTTAACAAATGTTATTTTAGTAGGTGCTAAGAAAAACATGAGGGTTGCTTCTCTCCAAAAGAAGGAATTTGTAAACAGAGGTTGTAGCCTCATTTGAGTAGGTGCTCAAATAAAGATGAATATTTGTATGTCTCTATCATGTGTTTGTGATTGATGATCACCATTCCTTCTGTTATACCTATTGCATTATCATAACTGTAAATATATAATCAGTAATAATATTAGAAATGGTTTAAGCTTTAGAATACACTGATTCACCCACCCCTCTTAGAGTGCCATTGTGTCTAACGAGAAGAGATACGGGAGGTCTTGGTAATTGTATCTATTTATTTATATACTAAAGAAATAATGAAATATATACGGTTTATGGAACAAACTAGGAGACAGAGAAAGTAAACTAATTAAGGGAGGATGCATAACATTATTTTCTGAGGAAGTTATGGAAGGTTGGCAAGGTAGATGAAATATACCAAGAAAAAGAGGACATGCATGAAGAGAAAGATGAGCCATCTTTATGGGAAAGTGATATGTATGCTTGAAAGAGTTGCACGATATGATTTATCAACTTATGTGAAATAATGTGAAGAAAATGCTGAAATTCCATTCACTTGAAAGATGCCAATGGATGATTAAATCATATGGAATTCTCTTGTTGATCATAGTTGAACTTAGTGAATAACTCTCCATGGAAACAAAAAAGAAAATTTCCAAAGTTGGAGTAAGTTCAAAGATAATTAGAGAAAGGGAATACAAATTCCATATGATGGATGGTCAAGTTGTTAGCAGATATTACAACATTGTGGAAATTGATTCTAGCAAAAAGTCAAATTTGTTGGAAGGGGATGAAGATAAATAGTTTTGATTACATTCTAAACATACAAATGAGTAGAGAATACATGGAAGATATAAGAATCAAAACTATATCAAGATGGGTGATTTAAATAAGACATATGAATTGTGAAGTGATTTAAGATTGGTATTTGTTGTGAAATAGAATGGGAATTGAAACATAAGTTGCAACATTATGTGTGCTGGAACTTTTGATAAATAAAATTAAACTTGGGGAGAGATTGTGAAATAAAAGGAAGTAGTCATTGAAGATGCAATATCATTATGGGATGGAAATGAGGAAAGGGAAAGTTGGGCTTGGTTAGAAATTGCTCAAGAAAATGGAACAAAATAACCCAATAATTCTTACCATAAGATCTAATGTAGAGGAAGGCATGGGATTATTATAACCATGAGTTCTTGAATTAAGGCTAAGTGGTATTTGGAGAGTTGGAAGAAAAATTTGGATGAATTGGGTGTGATTTGTTTCCTCCCCATGTCAATAATATTCAAAGTTAATATTTCATTTTTGTAAGAAAATAATCCAATAATTCACCACGAGAAATAGTGGTGGAAGGGTGCTAATAGGTGGGAACCTATTCATGCTTAAGGAGAAATAAATGGATGTGTTGTGGAATATTAACATTATAGAATAATTATAATGTTTGACATGCACACATTTTATCAAGGGCTTGATCTACCATCAATGTCTAGGGTTAGATTAGTCATATTAATTAATGGTTCAAAACCTGTCGTGGGATAATTCAATTTCAACAAGGGTGCAAAGTTTTGCAAAAGATCCAGTGTCTAATATTAAAGAACCAAAATAAGATTGACAATGGATATCATCTCACAACAAATATAAGAGAGAGAGGACATAAAAGTTTTAGTTGTTACAAATTTCCTAAGTTAAATTAGGAAAAATATGTTGATGCTTGAGAATCTATGATGGTCATTATGGAAAATGATGCAAATTGGGTAGTGTCGATATGGGTGGTCAGTCGTTTTGTAGATCAAAGAACACAACAAAAACTATGTGAACACCCACACAAAAAATAACACTGAGAAATGCCAAGGATTATGGCTTTTATTATTTTAGGAATGAAAATTACATACACAAATACACTAAGAGTCGATGCTCAGTTACATAGTTGAAGAAACTATTACATACAATATTCTGAGTTAGATTCTATGACTCAGAGACAACAAACATAACAACAATACCCCCCTCTTTATCTTTAAATATCCTATATTTATCTCCTTATTGGTTTGGTCAAATCAACTTCTAGAAGTTCCTAAAACGTTATAGGTAGTTTTTATCTTCCTCAGATATAACTTGCAACTGCTTCAAATCATTGCGCCACCTAGACGGCTTCAATTACCACCATGTATTCCCACTTATCTATACAACTACCTATGCTATGATGTTGTTACTATTAGAATCATTGGTTGTATCATCCGTGTTGGAGGAGCTAGTCATCTTAGCCAACTAGACTCATTAGTCAAATAAATATAGATTAGGTCGACCTCATAGGTCATGTCGGTGGGTTGAACCAATAGTTAGTTATCATAGCTGTTTTGTAAATGCATATATAGGATTTTGAGCCAGATATATACTTGGCTCAGCTTATTGTATGAACCCACATGTGTATTGATTAATATAATCTGTTGTTCTATCTACCATTCTTGTCTCTTGCATCTGTTATGTTTATATGATTCTTTATGTTTATTACTGGTAACCTTGCAATTCGATTGATTACAATATTGGTTCCATTGCTGACAGTACATATACAGATGAAATGACTATGACAAGATGATATTAGAGTAGGATATTCAGAATGGGTGGGAGCGTAAAATCGCAAACTATTTGTAAAATTATGCAAGGAGAAACATACTGACTATTGCGCAAGACAAGGAGAAGTTATTCTTTGAGACACATGAGATGTTTGTTGAGTCCGTACCTTGGTATTTAAAGAAGCTACTTGATCAATCAGTTGGTAGAAACTAAAGAAAAAGAGTTACTCTAAAAATTGATAAGAGGAGGACACACAAATTTTTCGGAGTGATTCGAAAGAACCGTAGACGCATTTTGTGAAGAAACTGTTGTTAAAGAAAGGTTCTCTATTGAAAGCTTCCAAGAGAGGTTCTATAATGACTTCACCAAACAATTCCTTTGTTTGCTACTGACTCTTTTGTTTAAATTCCTGATCTACAGGGGTGCAAGACATATTGTCGAACATCATCCATTATTAATATAACCATCTAATAGTAACTAGGAGGCAAAAAAAAAGTGTGGAAAAAATTTGTTGAAGAAAGGGAGTGGGAGAACTTTCTAAGAAAATAAACAATTCCACCCGGACTTAATAAAGCATTCAGGTCGGCTATGGGGGGTAGATGGTCATGTTTTGGGATAGAGTAGAGGAGTTCTAGTCGACTTCTGAAGATGCCACTTCCAACAATGAAAATTTGGGCCAAGAAGGAGATAATTTGAATAGTGACTCATAAAAGCACTTCGGATTTATAGAAGATAGAACGAGAGAAGAGGCATAAGATACAGGAAGAGATAAGAGAGCAGGATACCATGCTCTAGAGAAGAATGATCACTAGAGTGACAAAACATGAGGAGAATCTTCTAGAGTCAGGTCATGACTGACAGGAAGAAGTAATAGATGAAGAAGTGTCACCAATGGAAGAATATTTGTGGATAGAGAAGCATGAAGCTCTCCAAATTGATATACCCCAAAATATTAGACCTCGGTCTCCGATAAATTCTAACCAGAGTTCTCGAGTACACTAAATTTTTGAAGAAGACCTAAGAATACGAGCTGGCGAGTTTGGTGTATGGATTCGACTAGACATCGAGGGAAATGATGTTTGCCATCTTGTAATTCACCAACCAGAGGAAGGAGACTGGGTTACATTTCAATCATACCCATCTAACCACAGTATCCATTTACTCTACCTAGGAAGGAGCATTCCCCAGCCATTCACAGCTTTAGATAATACAGATCAATCGGATTTGCAAGAAAGAATATCCTAGCTACAGAAGTTCACTTGGATATCGACAGAAGGAGTCGACATAAATCGACAACTTCTCAAGAACGAACCGAAAACTACAAAAAAAACCTACAATGAAAATAAAAGTTCTGTCGAATACAGTTGTGAACAAAACATAGTTACAAGAAGTATCCCACCACCACCACCACCACCCCCTCCATCGTCGCCTGAAGGAGACAATGATTCCAGAGACATGGCAGATGTCTCTACACACATCCTCCTCTACGAGGGCGATGAATATCCCATATGACATTGATTCGTATGTCAGTCAACCTGGGAAGTGAACGTTGTTACAAATGAGGATTGATAGATGGCGTAGTTCATTGGTGCTTTACGAAAGTTGGTAGTTACATGGTATATTGCATATACTAAAAAAATGTCGAATACTACGAAGGAAAAAATTAAACAACAATTTTTGTCATTCTGTCATTCTGTCATTCTTCTGAGAAAATTTCCTATGGCTTGGGGTGTACCACAACAGACAGAGAAACTGCAGAAAGCAATCCCCTCCCAATATGCAAGAGAAATACAACATCTAATACTAAAGGATCTTGAAACATACCTTATTCCAAACGGTTGTAGTAGATCCCCGTTGAGCTTTTTCCAATCCCGCTTGCTTTAGCAATTCACTCTCAACAACAGTAAACAAGGCAAGCATGTTATATAATATAGTGCTAGGCCTACTCTAGAATATATAATAAACAATGTATAAGCAATTAAACACATCCATGGATTCAATATTCATTTAAAGGCACATTATTGGACAGGAAAAGATATTTCTACTAATCAAATCAGAAATTACACAAGTGACAACCTCTGTTGGCATGTCTGCGAACTGGAGAAACTGATTCCTCCACCTTGGCCAACACCACCTCAATCCTCTATCTATTGATAGAAATATCACAAGTAAAGGAAAGCTTGGGAAGAACACAAAGGGATGCAGACTCAAGTATAAGCAAGCTACAACAACAATGGACTATAGTTTTCTTTCTCTTCAATTCCTCCTCTTCAATGTATCCAAAAGGTTCCTTATATAGTGATTCAATGGGGTAATGGAAAGTCAAATTCGAGTGATTTCGAGGCATATGGAAGGCCAAGAGACAAGTGACTTAGATCCACATCAAGGAAAACTCCAAAAATATTTGGCCTTTTGCACACATCTTGATGTATGCTGGTTTAAGGGTAATATCTGCATATATACATGATAAAGGGATTAAAAGTCACGTACAACAAATAATAGGTGTTTTTAGGGATGATCTTAGAAACATCAAAGGTACAAAAATAGTCCATGGGGTCCAAAGATTCTATAGAGGGACATGGAAGGCCATAAAAGTGTGATCAACCATGTGTGGTAAAATCAGCTGTAACAGATGGCTCCTAATGTGTGAGGTCAGAGGGGTGACATGATGGCCAAAATATATTATAAATCCATCCTAGAAGTGGAGTGATGAAGAACCAGGTGGAAGAACTATCCATATAATAGTATATTATAATAATCAATCTCTGTATATGACTACAAATACATATAGCAGTCCCGGATACATAAGAGTACAATGGCCATGAATAGGCATGATATACAAAATGTGACATGTGTGGTCATATCCACGTACAATATAGATTAGAATCTCCATGATGAAGATATACAAAGGATCAATATCTCCATTAAAGATGAATATATACAATGGATCAAGATATCCATAATGGCTAAAGATATCTGACATACACTGGAATCAAGTCACGAGAGCTGAAATCTCATGAACACTAGCACGATCAAAGAGGTAGTATATATGAAATGCCACCAATATGGAAAGTATTCTACATAAAATGCTACGAGTACATGTCCTACTATGTGAATAGAGGTGTCAAGGTCAAACATAGTAGTCCATTGTCTGATTACTGGTCATTGATGTATACCATTAACAAATGCGAGATCACCCATCGATAATGAAAATTGGAATCAAGGTACAAGAGTGCAATTTAACAAGTGTGAATAAATGTGTTGAGGTCGAACACTTGGATGAATCCATCGATTAGGGGACATTGATGTATTCCCAAAACTATTGATGGTGAGAGAACCTACCACTGATGACTATAAGTCTCAATGCATTCAAATGACTCTAGACTCCTATCCCAAAATAAATGATCTAAATTCGATGGGATGGAATCTGGTGGAAGAAGCGCATTAAGGCATCCCCCATCAACCAAAACGAGATACTCACAAAAACTGTATAATGTGGAATGACTCAAACAAGATGTGCATTAACTAGTAATAGTGCCAGGAATGGCCGACATGCAAAGTCAAGTCAACTGAGGAATGGCCGATTCAGGTTTCAACTTCCTTCGAACAAGAGCATAAAGGGGAATGGTGACTGAATGTAGGAAGTGGAGACTCAATATACAAAAACTGGTACATCTTTGTGACACATAAGGTATCAAGAGAGGCTCCATAGAGACTGGAATCTTAACTAATCGGTGGAGATAAACTCAGAAAAATGAGTACAGCTCCTAAATTCAAACTACTAACCCAACCAACGGATGTGATATACAATGCTCTGTTCGAAGGCGACATGACTCGATTGCTACCAAAGATAACATCTCTTCCTGTCCGGATTTTTGGTTTTTTTATTTTTTTGGACTTTTTTAGATATTTTGAAAATATTGAAAAATAATAAAAGTGCTTTATAGTTACAAGTCTAGGAGGAGACGAGTGTTAAGGGGAAAATAAACTAGTTGCAAGTAGGGGAACATACCTATGCTCAATGCAAGGGAACACGTGCAGGATAACGACACTCGGGGGAAAGTCCCCTCCTGGTAAAAAATGGGGAATCAAGCTACAAAAGATATATGAAAAGGGTCTTCTTTTCTAGACATGAGACAAGCTCGGGCTATATGGCTGATAATCAAAGTCAGGGAAGCCGGCATAAAGCTCAATAATGAAAGCAAAACTCATGATAATGCAATTACAACTTGACATATATAAGGGAGTCTTGGGGAAATGGAAAGCATAAAGGTCAAGAGGAGTATGAAGCTCTTGCTCGAAGTAATGGTGGTACTATACAAAGGACTCCCAAACCCTAAAGAAGAAATGTCAGCATGGGAACCAAATGCAAAATAGGATCTAACTAGGGTACCCATGTATGGTAAAGCTCTACCATTCACATCATGTCACTTCTAGAAGAAACAAGAAGGTTCCATGACAAAATGGAATGGGTTCATTCATAAGGTTAAAATGAAACTGTCATAAGGTTATGCAAAGTGTAAATAGATATGAAACCTAACCTATATGCCAATTTAAACATGATACCTACAGTAGGCACAAAAAAATCAACGCCATGGTTAAACCACACTCAAAATGGATTCCTACAACATCAAATTAGTTCAAACGGTCCAAAACGGTCCAAAACTAAGGAAAGTGGGTTTTCTATAAATAGTAAAAAATTTAAAAAATTTCATACCATTTTAAATTTTTACCTAACATAGTGCATTTGAGCTTAGAACTTTAGAAGCGAATTTCGGGAGCATCATCCGATGGATTCCTCCCCCGTTTTATCCAGGTAGATTATCATGCCCTCCTCTTTCATTTTGATGCAATTTTTTTCAAATTCCGTGGTCTATTTTATTTTTTGAGCCATCCAAACTTGTGTGTTTCCACCCATGCATAAATTAGGCCTTTTTCTGCGTATAGGGCTCACCATACGTGGAAAATGCACCGAAATCCGCATCCATATGCGGTTGTTTTGAGAACAATCATGTATAGGGCCACAAATAAGGTTTTAAAAGGAAAATACTGATCAAACAACTTGGTTTTCATGCAGGATGGTGCTAGAGTGGAGAGAAAGAGAGCATGGCTATGTTGAGGAAGCTATGCAAGGGGATCTCATGGCCCAACAAGCATTACGGGCATGTGGCTTGTACAAGTTTTGGTGGCTTGGAAGCCTGAGGGCCAAACCAAAACTACTCCAGCTACTGGTGGACTATTGGGATCCAGAATCTGAGACATTTTAGATAGATGGGATGTCACTCAACATTAAGGTTAAGGACATATATTTTATCACTAGTTTGTCCTGACGAGGAGAGATGGTGAACCTCCGATCTCGTGGTCCAAGAGGCAGGCTAACCATAGATGAGTACATAGTTGTGTACTGCTTTCCAGAGATGGAAAAGGTTGGGATTCAAATCCCAACATGCTCTATCTAGATTCTAGGGCTGAAGGCCATACTTTTGGCACTAGGTAGGATTGCAGGGTTGGCTTCACTCCACTAGGCCTCACGGCTAATGATGTTCTATGCAGTAGAGTGCATGTGACCTATAGTGTATGAATGGAGTACGAATATCTTGAGAAACATGAAACAACAGCTCAATGATTGCAATATGGGCATGGTTTTGAACTTTGGGTTCGGCAGTATACTGAGCACGTTTTTATTTGATAAAAATTTGAATAGTCACGAAGAAAACTTCCTATGGCTTGGAGTGTACCACAACAGACAGAGAAAACAAAGAAATCAATCCCTTCCCAATATGCAAAACAAATACAACATCTAACACTAAATGATCTTGAAACATACCTTATTCTGGATAGTTGTAGTAGATCCCCGTTAAGCTTTCTCCAATCCCACTTGCTTTAGCAATTCACTCTCAACAATAGTAAATAAGGAAAGCATGCTATATAATATAGTGTTAGGCCTACTCTAGCATATATAATCAACAATGTATAAGCAATTAAACACATCCATGGATTCAATATTAATTTAAATGCACATTATTGGACAGGAAAATATATTTCTATTAATCAAATCAGATATTACACAAGTGACAACCTCTGTCAGCACGTCTATAAACCAGAGAAACTGAGTTTTCCACCTGGGCCTCCACCACCTCAATCCTCTATCTCTCGATAGAAAGCTCACAATTAAAGGCAAGATTGGGAAGAACACAAAGTGCTCCAAGGGACAAAGGGATGCAAACTCAAGTATAAGCAAGCTACGACAACAATGGACTATAGTTTCCTTGCTCTTCAATTCCTCCTCTTCAATTTATCCAAAGGGTTACTTATATAGTGCTTCAATGGGGTAATGGAAGGTCAAATATGAGCAATATCGAGGCATATGGAAGGCTAAGAGACAAGTGAATTGGATCCACATCAAGGAAAACTCCAAAAATATTTGGCCTTTTGCACACATCCTGATTTATGTGGGTTTAAGGGTAATATCCGCGTATACACTCGATAAAGTTATTAAAAGTCACGTACAACAAATAATAGGTGTTTTTAGGGATGATCTTGGAAACATCAAAGGTACAAAAATAGTCCATGGGGTCCAAAGAGTCTACAGAGGGATAGGGAAGGCCATAAAAGTGTGATCAACAATGTGTGGTAAAATCCACTATAACATGGAGGAAAGAAGCTAACAAATCAGGAACAACTACCAGTCTTTACACAAGTTTAGGACCCTAAAAAACACATAAGTATATGTGAAAAAGAATGGAAAAGACTTGGTTATAAATATGAATGAATATGATGACACCTATTTCCATCAACATTAGATGACCTACCAAATAAGTCACTACAAGATGTAGGAAGCATGAGGTGAAATGTTCTTATGGAACAAACTTAAAGAAAATTTCATCAAAGAATTCATGTTTATACCAGAAAACTACCAACTAGTAGAAGCTACAAAAGAGATGAAAGCATTTTAAAATCGAGTGTTAATAACAGTTCAACAGAAACCAACAACCGATCGAAAGCATCATGTCATAATATTCGATCAAATAAAATACCACAGTCGACAAGACTTCGACTAGAAACTGAGAATACAAATGGAAAAAGGTTTCAATGTAAATATGACCATCTGGAAATGAAGAAAACAATTAGACCGATATTCAAGGTCGAATCAACTGAAAAAGAAGAACCTAACCAGATGATAGCAGAAGACATCCCAACATTATTTTCACAATTCAAGGAAGGAAGTCGACAAATTAATGAAAGAAAGGTGCAAGAATGGATGGATGCAAAGGTTAAAATAAAATAAGTAGTCATCTCTAATGATGATAGACCAAAAATGGCAATAATCATAGATTAATGGAATGAGGAGTAGACAACAAAAATAGTTAACCTACTAAAATAATTACAGGATGTCTTTGCACGAGATTATAAATTCCTTAAAGGTTTAGTTCAAGAAATGGGAGAAATGAAGATCGATATTAAAACTTACACAAGACCCATAAAGAAACATACTTAAAAGATTTCTCATAAGTATAAATAGACAGTGAAAAAAGATATTGACAATATGTTAGCTCCCAAAATTATCTACCCTGTCGACTAGTTGGAATGGGAAATCCCAATGGTCATACAACCAAAGAAGCATGACTTGACAAGATTGAGAATTTGTGTAGATTTTTTTGAGATAAACAAAGCCACCTTGACAGACCCATTCCCAAATCCTTTTGCAGATGAAATTCTGAATGAAGTTGCAGGACATGAATTCTACTCATTTACATATGGCTTCTTAGGATATAATCAAGTACCAATTACCAAGGAGGATCAAAAGAAAACAACATTCATGTGTGAATTTGGATGAGTCGCTTATAAAGTCACACCATTTGGTCTGAAAAATGCACCAGCTGTATTCTCAAGAATAGTGGTTAAAGCATTCCAGGAATATATTTACAAAACAATGGTTGTATATTTCAACGATTGGACAATTTACTCCATGTTAAAACATCATTGCAAATGGCTAAGGCTAATGTTAGAAAGATTCTGACAAATTCAAATATCACTTAATATAAATAAATGTATTTTTGTAACCCATATAGGAATTCTACCAGAGAAAATCATATGCAAAGAGGGAATCAAGGTCGATTTTGCAAAAATCAAAATCATTCTTGAATTGAAACCTCTAGTTAACCAAAAACAAGTAAGATTTTTATTGGGAAATATAGGCTACTACAGGAAATTTATTCGTCATTTTTCAGACATCACATATCCTCTATAAGAGTTACTAAAAGAAAACCAAGAATATGAATGGACTGAATAATGTGATGCATCATTCAACACTTTAAAGGAAAAACTATTTGAAGCACCTATTCTCTGATTTCCAAATTGGTCAGTAAAGTTTCATGTACACATCGACACATCCGGCATAGAAATCAGTACAATAATGATGCAACCAAGAGATGATGGAATGGATTATCCAATTGTATACAATAGCAAAAAATTGAAAAAAGATGAACATAATTACTCCATGCCAAAAAGAGAATCACTAGGGATGGTCTTCACGCTTCAAATGTATAGACACTATTGTAGAAGAAGAAGTACAAGGGTAAGAACAATGTTAATCCTTCCGAAACTCCTGAAAACACAGTTCAGTCAATGGAACTTAGAGGAAATAAGAAGAAATAAAAGAGTAGGAAAAATGCTAACTTTGGAAAGGGAGATGCACTGAATCCAACTCAATACAGTGGGAAACAACAATATGTTGTTTTAATTCAACCTTTTCTGCAACACCATCTTCAAATGGTTGATAATGTTGATACCTCTTCTAGGAGGCAACCAATCAAAATCCATGCAAGAGGAAAATGATCCCAATGCCAATATCTTCATATATGATCATGAGGTGAACATTAAAAATATATATCATTATTATGATGTCCCTCCTAATACATTGGATCAATCAAAATCACAACCAAGTGGTTCTCTCACCATTGAGAAACCAACCATAGACATAGTACCACCCCCCCCAAAGGTGATCTATGTATAACATCGCATAATACTAATGCACAAGATGCTCATAACGAAAATGTTGATAAGGAAATAGCTCAAGCACCATGTGCCATGTCCTCCATGGAGGTGTTGCAATATTGTCCTGGAAAAAGGAAATGAACTATTATCTTCAACTAGAGCTCTTGATCCAACCGATGCGACTTTGATCACATTAGACTTATACCAATCAACCTGTAGGATCCCTTCCAAAGATGATTTTTAGGTCAAATTAACATCTCATGGAAAGAATATCTTTCAAACCATAGTAGATGAAGGACCTCAACCTATGTCATGTCATTTAAGTGTTGGAAAGCATTAGGATCACCCACCTTAGTTCAATCCCATACTATGTGAAAATCATTTGACGAGCATTCCTTCTCTCCTCATGAACCCATTGTATCCTTCCCTATTTAAGGGGGTGGAAAGACAGTCACAATAGGAATTGAGGTAGGAGATGCACCTATATATTATAATTTTCTATCAATACGTAGTTGGATACAAGCGATGATAGCTATAGTGTCTTCAAAGTCCTGAGTGATTCGAATCCCTCACTGGGGGAAGCTTGTTATGATTGACCAATTATATTACTGCATTCTTGAAACTGCTATCCAATCAAATGTTCATTTCTTTAGGGTTGCTATAAAGAAAGTTCAAGACATTAGGGTAGGATCGTTAAAAAATGATTCCCTCATGAGAAAATTTATGATCCCACAACCGTTATCTACTGTAGAAGTGTCATACAAAGCTGTTCAAATGGCTTTGGAAGATTTGGATCAAAATATTCCCTTGATGGAGGAATATAATTCAGTAACTTGGCCCATTTTTGTTGTGAGATCTCCCAGCTCACTTGTATTCTTAGACAAAAATTTATCATCAGATGAAGCAATCCTTGAAGTCATAAAAATTTGGTTGCACCCACCTAAAGACATCTTTTGTGGGGCCACTGGGATCATATTTGGTTTAAATCCACCCAAGTATAGGAGCATGCTTTGTATTTTCCTCCATATTATTAGGTATATTTGGAAGCATGCATATAGGTTTAGGTTATCCCTCTATGAAGATGCATTTGAACCCTTTTCAACCCAAAATTTCCATAGGGTCAAAGCTGTTGGAAATTGGTGGGTAAAACCATCATATCTGTATTTTCCACCATTCTGACAGAAGAGCATACCGAACATGTGACACCCTAGTCAACATCCCATCACCATTTTTCCTATAACACCTCAGTTTTGACCCCATTATCAAGAAATATATATGATGTAAATATTGTATGGAATCATGGTAAGGAGCTCAAGGCCAAGGCCTTGCCATTGATTGATGTTTTGTGTATAGGTGATCAAGGTTTATTCCTACAATTTATGGTGCTAAGTCAAACACATTATATAATTTTGGACATCATATAAATATGCAATTTAATTAAAAACCCACAACCAACTATGTAAATGTTAGAATTTTAATTCCATTTAGATCTTTAGGTAGAGAGTTCTAATTATGTTGCAAAAATTGAATGGAGAATGAAAATAAAAATCCAACAAGACAAACCACACAGGAAATGGACAAGTATTGCTCAGGAATTTACAGTATATTCATCATGCTAATATCCCGTGTTACAATGTATTTTACATAGGTAGAATTCGAATGCATGAGTAATGAATTTGAATCCTCCAAGTGGATAAGACTATATCTAACTGAATCTCTAACTCAAGGTCTCCCAATCAATATTGGAGTCCAAATAGACAACTCCCCGATTACCAATAACTCCAACAAGTATTAACAACCAGTTAACTCAGTTCAACTGAGAGTGAGGTAGGTAGGAAAAGTGCTCCTCCCCATGCAACCATGAATTATCCATTGAATAGTAGCACTATCCTAGTTGGCTGTGAAGTAACTGATTGTAACTAAGGGCTAACTAAGACTAACTAGTGCTAACACCAATTGACTGAAGTAGGTTCGTTTCAGGACTCCCAGTGGCTCCTAAAATGTAGGGATTAGTCTAGGAGGTGCCCTAACTGATGCATGCACATGTAGTAATTGGAAGTTAACCTCTAGTAGTGTTCCCCACACTTCAATGACTGGTACATGTGGCCCCATTGGGTGAAGTGGAACCAATTTCACTAGTGGAACCATTTAATTAATTTAAGGTTCCTAAGTTAGGTAATAATTAATCTAATAGACATTTGGCCAAGGGAGGATTAATAATCCTAACACCCTCCCTGAATCCTAACTTGGACAACTGTAGGCCTTAGTAACAAGACCATAGGTACCGAAATACAATATAGAAGATCATAAAACAATGTTGTGTAGTACAACTAAGGAAATAGGGGAAAACCTCATGGGAACCCCCCCTCCCCCTAAAAAATAAGCAGGAAAATAAAAATCTGCAAGCTATCTTTAGAAGAAAGAAGTTTCCTCCTTAGAAAAATAACTTGAGCAAAACATTGCTACAAAAAATTACAGCTCTATGCACCAGCATGGTCCATTAGTGGACCTCTTAATGTACTTCTGAACTAATGATTCTGCTTGTTTCTGCTGGATGGTGAAGGTAGCAAATGATCAAATCTCTGCTTATGTGGGCCATGTAGCTGATCATTCGCCATCTTCAAGTAGCACCGACCTGGAACTTTGCTACACCATTCTATAGAGAGAGAATCTGTAAGGGATAGTACAGCATGCTCATTCTGATACTGGGACCCTTCTTTTGTCTTCTAGAACTCCAACACCACTTCCAGCTGCATCAAGAATCTTTTGAGCCCATCTGGGTTTAGGCTTCTGATTAGGAATGGGTACTGGATCTAGATCTAGATTCTCTTGAGACCCAGTCTCAATAACATGATAATGCTGTATGTGATCTTCTTCATCTGAATCTGAAACCTGTAGCACATAATCATTATAAAAAATAGGAGGAGAAATAGTTATACCTTCCTGTGCTGTTGGAGGAGTATCATGCAGCTGATCTTCTTCGAACTGGACACTTCTTTCAATGAAGCATCTTCTAGTAGAAAATTCCATCATTTTGTAAGAGTTTGTATCATCTACATATCCCAACAAAATGAATTTGTTAATTTTGGCATGGACAACCTTTCTCTTGTCAAGTGGTATCCTTGCCCAATATTTGGAATCAAAAACTCTTAGATGAGAGGCATTGGGCTTATACCCATGTAGTTCTTTGAATGGTGTGACCCCAACCACTGACTTCTGAGGCACCCTATTCTACAAATACGAAGCACATTTTACTGCTTTAGCCGAAATAGAAGGGGGTACATGCTTTCCATGGAGAAGGCAAGTTTCCATCTCTTTCAGTGATCTGTTCTTCCTCTCATCCACACCATTTTGTTGTGGTTTGTATGGAATTGAGTGTTCCATTCGAATCCTCTTTGATTCACAATAAATTATGAAAATATATTTTGACATATTCTCCTCCTCCATCAGATCTTATTGTCTTAATATTCTTATTGAAAATGTTCTCAACCATAGCTTTAAAACTTTTAAAAGTCTAAAAAACTTTTGATTTTAGTTTCATGAAGTAGACCCAACAATACCTAGAATAATCATCAATAAATGTCAGGAAATACCTGCAATCATTAATGGATTTTTTGGGAATAGGTCCTGCTACATCACTGTGTATCAAATCAAGTGTGGAAACATCTCTATGAGCCTTCCCAACATCATACTTATTTTCTGTATGCTTACGTACCAAGCACCCAAACCATACTCCATCGGAAGTTTGGATGGAGGGAAAACCTTCAACCATGTTATCATTGTGGAGCTTATTTAGATATTTTAAATTGATATCATCAAAATATCTCATGCCAAATCTTGTTGGTGTTGTTTGCATGAGACAATAAAGATGTAGGAGGAGAAACATGTAAGAGATGTGAAAACTCATAAGCTTTGGTAGAGTGATTTGCAATACCTTTCGCTACAAGATTTCCAATGTATTTTTCTGTCACTCAACTAAGTCTGAATTGACTGTGACCCTCTTGGGAGAGCTTGTATGGGTCATTTGGTAAACAGATAACAAGTGAGAAGCAAGGGATGGCACATATAAGACATTCTTGAACTCACCATGCTTCGCTCTAACTGAGCCCCATCCTTCTGTTGGAATATGGGAATCATCTCCCATGTGATTATTAGTCCCCTTTTATAGTGAAAGAGTATAGAAATGTTATTTGGAGGAAACCATGTGGTTGGAGGCCCCAGAATATATAATGTATGCTGAGGATGGAGATAGAGTTGTTTTCAAATCATGACATCTTTCGACATCTTTTTTCGGTGCTTCTTCATCAGGATTCTTTGCTCTTGGAGGAGCAATGTTGTTCTACTTGAGAAGAGTGAACTTCTCATCAATTTTATTCCTCATACAATGTTCTTCAAGATGGTATCCATTTTCACAATACTGACATAAGTTCTTTTCAAATTTATTCTTCTTAGAGTCAAAGGCCCCTTCAGAATATTGCTGATTTGGTTTAGGCTTCAAATCAGCTAGCTTTGGCTCCTTCTTCTTTGATTTCCCCTTTTCTTGCACTTTGGAAGAGTTAGTAACCAAGAGAGCTTGATATTTGAAAGTCTGGATGACTCCCATTTGAATCAATTTGTCTTGTTCTTTGATTAAGGACTCAGAGAATGAATATAAAGAAGGAATATTCCAATCAGGAAAGATTTCCCACTTGGAATGAAACATAGAGACATAGACAGACTACTCAGGACCTATTTTACTGAGTATTGAAAGGACATTCTACTCATTGTTCCACTATATCCCACACTATCTGCATTGTAACATTAGAGACTTGAATTTGGAGAATAATTGCTCAATAGTCTCGAAATTGCTTGCCATGTAAAGATACCAACTCATTCTCTAGAATATTTTCGTGAAGCTCATCTTGTTTGTTAAACAAGCTATCAATATTATTGCAAGCTTCTCTGGGAGTCCTCAATCCTTCTTGATAAAAGAGGATATCTCTAGAAATATAAGAACATTAATACCCAAATGCTTCATCACAATAGTTTAGGAACTTGTTCCACTCTACCGGATGATGAGGCTCAACCTCCCATCCATGTATAATCCTGTGGTATCCATTATTGTGCAAGGCCAACTACATGTCAATCCTCCAATCAATGTAATTGGAAGTTGTGAGGATCTGTGGCTCAGGATTTTGAGAACTCATAATTGCTCCGATAGGGAGATTGCAAATACTTCTTTCAATATACGTAGTACCTGTCAATTTCACTACAAATAACACTAAAACATAAGAAATGTTAGAATCATGCTTTTCCTCCAGACATGAACATGTTTTCATGGTCCATAATGCCCTCTCTGCTGTTCTAAATGAATCCAAATATAGAAAATTTTCATAGGGGACTTCTATGGAAACCCAGCTGCTTCTAATGTTCAATGAGGAGAAACAAGCATGAAACCCACTTGAGAATGCACTGATACCATTTTATAATTTGAATGCCATTTAGATCTTCAGGCACATAGTTATGATTATGTTGCAACAATTGAATGGAGAATGAAATTACAAATCCAACAAGACAAACCACATATGAAATGGACAAGTATTGCTTAGGAATTTATAGTATATTCATCATGCTAATATTCGGTGTTACAATGTAGTTTACATAGGTAGAATTCGAATGCATGAGTAATGAATTCGAATCCTCCAAGTGGATAAGATTATATCTAACTAACTATCTAACTCAAGGTCTCCCAATAAATATCGAAGTCCAAATAGACAACTCCCCGATGACCAATAACTCCAACAAGCAGTAACAACTAGTTAATTCAGTGCAACTAAGAGTGAGGTAGGTATGAAAAGCACTCCTCCCCATGCAACCACACATTATCCATGCATTAGTAGTGCTAGACTAACTAACTGTGAAGTATTTGATTGTAACTGAGGGATAACTAAGACTAACTAGTGCTAACACCAACTAACTAAAGTAGGTTGATGCCGGGACTCCCAGTGGATCCTAAAATGTAGGGATTGGTCTAGGAGGAACCCTAACTAATGCATGCACATGTAGTAAGTGGAAGTTAACCTCTAGTTGTGTTCCCCACACTTCAATGACTAGTACATGTGGCCCCATTGGGCCAAGTCGACCCAAGTGCAGTAGTGGAACCATTTAATTAATTTAAGGTTCATAAGTTAGGTAATAATTAATCTAATAAACATTTGACCACGGGAGGATTAGTAATCCTAACAGTTAATGCAAAAAATAATGAGACGGGGGCATGATTTCCTAAGGATAAGGGGGGAAGGAATGTTTAACCTTGAGCGATTTTGGGGAAAATCCATGTGTCAAAAGGAAACACCCAAAAACGTATGTCCATTCCTTCATGCATTCACGTTTTCATCTCCCCTCACGTTTTGGGGAGAGAGGGGATGTTTTGATCATCCATCCTTAACATTTGAATTTTTTCCTCATTGTGCATGTCTAGTCCATCATCTGGCTCTCACCGAAATGTTGTGGTCCATTCTGATCATTCGTTATTCGATTCTGTTCATGTGTGCTGTGCATTCGTCTTGTTTGCAGAACCATGTTTTGTTCTGAGTTGTTCTTCTCTGGTTTCTTCAGTGTTGTTGTGCAATGGTCTCCTTTGTCATAGAATGAGTGGAAGCCTATTTTGTTGTGTTGACATTGTGGTTTGCTGTATGTGCATATTTTTCCTTGGTCTGAACTAGTTTGGAGAGGAATTGGGTCTAAACTAGCTTGATAAACCTAGTGTAGGAAGAAACCTCACAAATAGATCTAGAGGGGCTGGTTTGCTTCTTTGCACACCCTGAACAACACTATAATGGAAGGCATAGCTTGATGGACTATGCAGAAACCGAATCCGGTTGTCCGTTAGTCAAATCTGACTATCATTTTAATAATGAATATGAATAATAATAATATATTGCATGATGAATAAAATGTACAATAAGCTCACCTTTTATATGGCTTGAGCCAACATAGTGAAGGGTTACACCCTTTCACTAGTAACCTAATAGTCTAATTAATATTGTANAACCTTTGTCCTCAAATCTTAAGTGTTTTCCTAGTGTCGTTCTTTATTCTAATTCGGTATCGTTATTAGAATCGGATGAGGTCGCTTGTGCAGAGACTTGCACTTCCTTTCCATTGATGATTTTGCACTGTATTGTCTCATTGTTCCTACATTTATGGCTAGGGGTCCAATCATCACCACATCGACGACATATGTTTTTATTCTTTTTCTTTTTATTATCAGAGTAACTGTTAGATGACTTCGATCTATTTTCCATTTCATAGGCATGTGATTGAGTTTTGTGGCATTGATGACTGGGTGACCACGTATCTGCACAGTAACTACATTGTGTCTCTTTTTCTTGTCAATAATGGTTATCGCCTCTTGTTTTAATTCCTTCCAATTTGCATTCTATAGATTTTGCTTTATGTCTCGCTACTTCTACGTTAGGTATGTCATGCAACTTTAACTCTTTTTGTAGGTATGGTTTAAGACCTCCTAAATAGGTTTTGAGTCTTTTCTTGTCAGACAACCCAAATACTCGTGTTGATAAGGATTCCCATTGATGAGTGAATTCCTCAATGTTTCCAACTTGCTGTAGTCTGGTAAGTTTACTAAAAAATTCATCTTCTTTGATTCCTTGGAACCTATTAAAAAAATCATTTTTGAACAAGTTCCATGTATAGGTAAAATTATCTCTCTTCCACGATAAGTACCAATTATAGGCGTACCCTTCCATATGTATTGACGCACATTGCACCTTCTCCTTGTCAGATTGAATGTTGTAAAAGTCGAAGTATTCTTCTGCTTTGTTTAGCCAAGCAACGCATTGGTCTTCACTCCTAATGTATTTCGACAACTCTATTTTTTCCTCAAGTGGGTACACTTTGTAAGGGCGACGTTGATTTCATTATGCCTTATGTTTTGATGGTGGCTTGGAACTACTGGACGATGAAAGTGACATATCTTAATTGCTTCGTTGTTGGCGTTGACTTTTAGTTTTTCTTTTCTCTACTATTTTACTTATAGCATCTATTTTTCTATTTAATCGTGCCTCCATATCTGGCAGTACTTGTGTTTCTATGTCTTGCTTAAGCGTCACATTGTTAATATTTATTTCCTTTTGCAATTCTTCTTGATTATTTACGAGTGTTTCCAGGGTGGCAACATGAAATGAGGCATCTAGCATGTGTGGACCGGTAACTTGGCCCGGACTGGGTATGAACCTTTGTAACATCTCGATTAATGTATTATGGTTCTACGTCATGGTGCTCATGTTTTGTGTTAAGGTGTTTATGTTTTGCGTCACAGTACTCATTTTTTCAACCACGTCTTTTTGTTTTTCGTTCAGGATGTTAAGTTTGTCATCGAGCCTTCTTTCTAGTACCAAAACAATCGCGTCTTTGAGTAATATATTGTTATTTTGCATCTTTTCCTTCAAGCCGTCTTGGTTAGTGACAATGGAATTTATGCCCTTCTCCATTTTTTCGATCTTCTCTTCCAGTTCCTCCATGGTCTTGGACCTTGTATACGGAGGTGTGCATTTCGGCACTATTTTGGCTTTTGAGGTGAATTGAATAATAATATATTAATTAATTAATTAATTAATATTAATATTATTATATTTTTTCATAAACTATATTTTGTATATAGTTTTGTTTTTTATTTTTTAAACAATTTTAAAAGAATAATAATTATTTATTTATTAATTACTATATAATAAACCTTTTATATTATTCTTTTGTTTTAAATATAATAAAACAAAATTAAATATTATAATAATTTTATATTATAATATTTTGAAATATTATACTATAATATTTAATTTTTTTGTTTTTGTTTGTTTTTTGGGTTGTGCAGTCGTGGAAGTGGAGAAACGACAGTGGAAGCTAAGGAGCAACTGACGTGGGCAGAACTCGAGGAGAGGAGGATGCACAGAAGAAGTCAAGTGGTGGGCGAGGAGTGGATTGGTGGAGGAGAACGACAAGGACGTGAGGGAAGGCTGGCGGTGGCATAATGTGTACAGAGGGGAGCTTGGGCGCACAAGTTGGAGTTGGCAAGGGCATTGACGGAAGATGAAGCAGGTGCAGTGGAGAGCTGAGTTTGATGGCTGAGGAGGATGTAGCGCTGGGTGGAGTGGGGGAACTGGAATGTGCGCGGGAGGAGAAGACTGGAGCAACGGATGGTGAAGGGAAAGTGCAGAGGATGAAGGTGATGTGGAGTGTGGAGTAGATGGGGAATGGAGGAGGTTATGGTTGGATGAGTGGGAGATGAAGGCGTGATGAGATGGAGTTAAGGGATAGCACAAAGGATGGGATGGGTGGAGTGATTTGAGGCAGAAGAGGGACTGGTAAGAGGAATGTGAATGATGATGCAACAAATGAAAAAAAATGGAGAGATGGGTTGTGAGATTCACGTAGAAGCTTGTGACAGGATGATGATGATGAGTGATATGAGTTCACTGAGGCAAGGTGAGGATGAGCCGAATCTGAGCTCAGGCCAAAGGAGCGAACCCGCTCTGACACCAAATGGAGCAACAGAATCCGGCTGTCCATTACTCGAATTCGAATATCATTTTAATAATGAAAATGAATAATAATAATATATTGGATGATGAATAAAATGTACAATAAGCTCACCTTTTATATGGCTTGAGCCAACATAGAGAAGGGTTACACCCTTTCACTAGTAACCTAATAGTCTAATTATTATTGTATTTTATATTTGTTATAGACTATGCAGCAGAGAAGGGGATGCTTCCTTGTGTTGGTTGTGTAGATGTTTTAGGAGCCAATCCTGATCTAGTGTAGGTGTCCATAGCTCGATGGTTTAGCTCACTAAATTAGCAATTCAAGCTTTCCAGCTCCTTTATAGCCTGATAAAACCATCTATTAGTTGTCTTGGCTAGTCCTTAATGAGAATGTCGGCTTGACTAACTTCAGTCTGATAAACCCAGTAGTATATTGACTTGTTTGTTTGCAGCCTGATAAACCCAACTATGTTGGCTTGGCTGATTTTTGTTGTATTCTTGGCTATGTGTGAGCCTGCTAGTGTTCCTTATTCTTGTGGGAATCATGCCCGGCTTGGCGATGGTAGTGCTGCTGAGAGATTGATGAGCACACTGGCCAATGGTTGGGTAAAACATTGCAGCAACGTAGCTAGTTGTGGGAAAAACTTCTTTCAAAGATAAGTACCTCTGTGCTAATATCTGCATTTGTAATTGCTTAATGAAATATGATGAACATGCTTAATGTGTTGAATTGATGAATTGCTTACGCTAGATAATTGCAATTGTATGCATCTGTGTATGTTTCTTTCAATGCATTTCTAAATTATATTACGGGACTTAGATGGCTGGATTGGTGATGGCCTCAATGATCAAATATTTCCAAGACTTTTGTTAACAGGTTGAATTTCCTTCCGCAACTCTTCTTTCCATAACTTGCGGGATGCAGAAACGTCCGTCTGTAAATTCCATTCCCTGCAGTTTTTCCTTCTGCACCTCTCCTTTCTGCATGCAAGATGTGGGATGTGGGATGCCACTCCATAATCTCTATTTCTGTAATGGTCTATTCTGCATGCAGGATATGGGATGCAGGATGCGGGACCGCAAATTCCATATTTCCCCGATTCCGCAAACTTAAGCTTTCCGTAGCATTGATTCTTGTAGGTTGATTCTCAGTTGTTGATCTGTTCCCGGATCCGCAACAAATTGTGACCGTCGATTTTTTGTCAGGATCTTTCCCCGCCGTTCGATCTCCTCTGTGATTTTTTCTTCGTAGATCATCGAATGGATCACTGACAGGATCAATTTCTTTGCTATTGGGAAGTGAAAGAACTTACACAGTGGTGAATAGATTGAAGTTCGAGCTGGGTTCTCTTGCCACAATAAGAGCGAGCAGTTTTTGTTGCTTTCTCTCTCTAGTGGACTGGAGGGAATGTGAAAGTGTGGTATCAGAGCTATGGGTTGTAGAATTGGGCCTTGATGGGCTAAGTTGAACAGTTAACCGAGATGTTGGTAAATGGTTTTTACTTCTGATTTTATTATGCGTTAACACATTTTTTATTAACACATTTTGCATAATTATAGTCACCCTCAAAAGGAAACATTCCAGATAGTGCATATTCGTAAAGTTGGTTTGGTTGAGCCATGAGAAATGACATTTATGATGATGCACATAACCTCAATGAATACGAGGGAGATTCTATGGGGGGAAATGTCCAAGTTGGCAAAGCTGAGAGAAATTCTAATGGGAGGAGGTTTCAAGATACTCCCCCATATTTTGCGGCCACCATGAGAAGCCTAAGGATGGAGATGCAAAGTCATAGGGAAGATAATGAAATATTGGTTAAGGATTTGGAGGAGCAGAATCAACTGAATGAAACCAAGCTGCAAATTTTGATAGACATTCATAGGTAGATGAACTCCGGGGACCGAAGTGTGAGACCAGAAGGAAGTAAAAGCACTGCTAGAGGAAGAAAGACATATCCTAGTGGGTCATCTGACTCTAAAGGATCCACTCATGGTTCAAGTTCTTCTCACAAGAATAAGAGAAGAGGCACTACCAGAACTGTTCACATGATGAATTTAAGAAGGAAAGGCCTCCTACCTTCAATGGTGAGATAATGGATAGCCAAGAAGCTAAAGCTTGGATTCTTGGGATGAGGAAATATTTCCAAGTCTAAGACTATTCAGGAAATATGATGGCTAGGGTAGCCATATTCAACTTGACTGGAAGAGAATCCATATGGTGGGAGCACTTTAGGCAAGTGAAGAAGATTAATGAAAGGAAGATTGTTGGAAACAGTTCCAGAATTATTTCAAGAGGAAGTACCTCTCTGACAGGTACTATGATGATAAGATCAAAGAGTTCCATGAGCTGAGATTGAGTTAGCAAACCATGGAAGAATATGCAAATAATTTCTTGGAAATATTGAGGTATGTCAGGTACATCAAATTTGAGAAGGTGAAAATCCAACATTTCCTAAGTGGATTGCCTCATTCTTACAAAGAAAGAATTGAGTTTTATGAACCTAGAACTCTGGAAGAAGCGATAAGGAAAGCTAAGTATTGCTATGAGCAAAGAAAATGAAAACCTGATTATCATAAGACATGGAAGGACAAGAAGAATGAGAAGTATGATCAAAGGAATAAAGGTTTCAAACCTTCAAACTTAAGGAATTGACATAAGAAGCCATCCCAAGTTGAGAAGAAGCCAAATAGAGTGGTGGGAAAAGAGGCAAGAGATCCACAACAGAACAGAGCACCACTCAAATGTTGGAAATGTGGAGGACCCCACATGCACAGGAATTGTCTACTTGAGAATGAGAATGCAAGGCCAACTTACAACATTCAAGAGGCAGAAATAGTGGGTCAAGTAGCAAGGTCCATCCCTAGAATCTATGCAGCACTAGAGGACCGCCAGGAAGATCACCAGTCAACTGTGGTTGAAGTAGCAGGTAAGATTGTTTAGCAATATGTTTCTATTTTGATTGAACCTCGTTCTACTCACAGTTACCTTGCTCCTAGAGTAGTGGAGATTTGTGCTTTTAAGAAAGTAAAGCATAGAAAATCATGGTTAGTTCAACTATCCACTAGAACTAAGAGAAAGGTTAGTGAAGTGGTAGAAAAATGTCCATTTGTGATGAATGGATTGGTCACTTGTGTAGATATGAATGTTCTACCACTTGGTTCCTACAATGTTCTCATTGGAATGGATTGGATAGAAGATCATAGGGTAAAACTTGACTGTTATAATAATACTTTTGAATGCATGGATGAAGAAGGGAACCCAAGAGTTGTAAGAGGCATTCCAAAGGTGATTTCTGTGAGGCAGATTTTAGCAATGCAACTGAAGAAGTGTTGTAGGAGGGGTTTACAATTTTATGCAGCTCATATTGTGGAGGCAACAAAGAATGAAACTATTAGGTTGGAGGACTATCCTGTATTGCAACAATTCAAGGATGCTTTTCCTGATGAGATTCTAGGACTTCCTCCAAAGAGGGACATTGATATCACAATTGAACTTGTGCCAGGAGTAGCACCAGTGTCCAAGACACCCTACAGGATGAGTGCACCATAAATGCTAGACCTAATGATGCAACTGCAAGAGTTGTTGGAGAAGAAGAATATTAGGATAAGTGTGTCTCCTTGGGCAGCACCAGTTCTGTTTGTGAAGAAGAAAGATAGTACTCTCGGGTTGTGTATTGATTACATGCATCTAAACAAAGTCACTATGAAGAACAAATCATTAGAGGAAATTTCAACTCAAAATGGGCCTCCTAAGGAAAATTAATAAAATAATATTTATTAATTTTCGAGGAAGAAAAGAAAAAACTACTTTTTTGTTAGTATTTTCGACATATCTCTATTTGTTTTTACTCAAATTTCAATCGGGAGAGACCATTGGATGTAGAATTAAATTTTGCATCTAATGATTACCCACTCAACATACTTTTTACAGGCTCCTCTACTCAAAAAACTAGAAATACCTGAAAAAACATGTTGTTGATGTCATCATCACGTATTTTCAGGTATTTCTTGTTTTGGGGGTAGACGGGCTCATCAAAAGTATTCCAAGTGGGTACTCTTTGGATGCGGAATTTAATTCTGCATCCAACGAGCTCTCTCGATTAAAATTTGAGTAAAAACATAGGGAGATATGTCGAAAATACGAGCAAAAAAACTAGTTTTTTTTATGATACCTATCCCCATATTTATATTAAAAAATTGTTTAAGAGGTGCTCCCTTTTTGAATTTTAAATCATTTTGATTGGCTAATACATGGTGACATGGAATTTGTATTATTTTTGGAAGTTCCATTTTAAATTAAAATTTCCTCTAATGATCCTTTGCCTAGAATTGATGACCTCTTTGATCAAATGAGAGGAGAAAAGGTATTTTCCAAGATTGACTTGAGCTTTGTCTACCATTAGGTGAGAATCAGGGATGAATATATTCATAAGACAACCTTCAGAACAAGGTATGGACATTATGAGCTTGTAGTGGTACCATTTGGTCTCACAAATGCACCAGCTACATTTATGTTCCTTATGAATAGTGTCCTCAGCAGGTATTTGGACAAGTTTGTTCTTGTTTTCCTTGATGAAATTCTTATTTATTCTAAGAATGAGGAAGTGTAACATCCCCGACCCTCCGTTCGGTGAAGAGGACTCTACCATGGCATTAACCATCCAGGAAACCACCCCATGAACATGTATGTACATAAAATGCCGAAACAAAATGCTTTGAACTAGAACATGCATACGTGATTATTTATCATACAACAGAAAAAAACATACATTCATACAAGCATGCAACATGTTCATCATATTCATTAATAGTAAATACGATTGCAGAAGTAAAATAGACAAGATTACTTATCTCATAAAGAACTCGTCCTGCAACCAGCTATGTCACTGCAACGTTCCACCCAACCATAGGCTAGCATGCTCCTTAATCTCTTAGCAATGCTACCACCCCTGAGCTAGGCATGATCCCCTAAGGAATAAGAAACAAGCAGGCTTACACATAGACAAGGATACACAAAACACAGCCAAGCCAACATAGTTGGGTTTATCAGGCCATCAACAAGACAGCCAAGCCAACATGGTCAGGTTTATCAGGCCATAAAGGAGCTGGTAAAGTATAAATTCTAAGGTAGTGAGCTCATTATAGAGCTAGGGACACCTACACCAGAACTACCCTGACTTCTAAGACACCCACACACACCCAACACAAGGAATCAGTCCCTTCTCTGCTGCATAGTCCCTCAAACGCTGACTGCCCTTCCAGTGCTATTCAGGGGCTATGGAAAAGAAAGCCATCCCTCTAGCTCTGTCTGTGTAGTTCCCAAACACACCAAGTTTATCAAGCAAATCAAGCCCTCATCCCTCCTCCAACACAGTCTGAAGACCAACCACTACATACTTGCAGTCACACAAGCGATTCACAGCTTGGATAGGGAAAAAATTCCTGAAGTTGTTCTTGGCCCTATCGATGCCAAAATGACTCCAAAACAACCTACAACAGTCCCAAAATGTAAAACAGACACAACCAGCAATGTGGGGAAACAACATTCGTTCTCAATAATGAAGCCACTGGGAAGACTTACACAGACTACAAATGGGAAAAAAAATCAGCCTCCCAACCTGTGCGTGAGAGAAATTTACACCGGATCCCAATATACACATGGAAACACACCAGATACCTCTTTGTGGAAAATGCAAATGACAGTTGAAATGGCTCCCCCCTCCTGGTTGCGTGAGACCAACAGAAAAATAAAATCCTCTGCGTGAGACATAGGACATTTTTCCCTGCGTGAGAATGAGTGACAATTGAGAACGGCAAGTCGAAAGTGCGGGAGTGTTCACAGCACCATCGTGGAGAGAGTGGAATGATGGGCGTAGTCATTTATTCTACCCGACGTGAAGTTTGATTCCCTGGTGGAGTGTGCATGTGGGCAAGGACTGACAATCCTACCACACTCCACTCCCAAACAAAATAACTACCTCAACTACTCTGCAGAGCATTAAATTTGTAGTTGGATAAGACAAGGAAAGATGGGCGAATCAAACAGGGTGGTGACAGATGGATTTTTCCCCATTGGTTCAAGGTTCGGAATCCCCCCCCTTATCCTTATGAGAACCATGCCCCTTCTCAATTTAGTTGCCATGAACATAGCTTGTTGGGTTATTTAATTAAAGATGCATATTTACATGATGACAAACCTTAATATATGTCGTATACCATGATAGACCATCGGCAATGATTCTATTCACCGAAACATAACACAACTAAATCGATGGTCGGGATTTTTCCTTTAGCTCCACACCATGATTCATCACAATATATACATCATGTACATTCAATGTAATGGGGTCAAAACTGGGGTGTTACATTCCCCTTCCCCTTCAATAGCACTTTCCTCAGTGCTTTACAAAATTTGAACAAAATGCTACACTGGTATCGCCTCAGTGTTCCACAGAATTGAACAAAAATGGATGTGCCAACTACATGGAATCCTCCAACTCCCATGTAGCCTCTTTAGGTCCACAGTGCTCCCATTTTTCCTTTACCTAACCTATGGCCCAATTCCGGAGCATTGTGACCTTCCTGTCGAGGATGCGCATTAGCTCGGTTCAAAACTCTCCCTCGGGTTCCACCTGAATCACATCCCAATTTATCACATGGTTAGGATCATGTACATATCTCGTAAGCAAAGAAACATGAAAAACATTATGAACTATAGTGCTAGCAGGCAATGCAATTTTATATGCAACTAGTCCTATCCTTTCAAGCACTTCAAATGGCCCACGATATCTTGGTGACAGCTTGGCACAACTTCCAAGCTTCAAAGAACTCTTCTTTTACCTCACTTTGAGGTAAACATGATTCCTTACACTAAACTACCTGTTCACCCTATGCTTATCTGCATAGATTTTCTGTCTGTCCTGTGCTACTTTCAGATTCTGCCTGATCTTCACAACTTATTGCTCCATTTCCTTGAGCAATTCTGGTCCAAGCACAACCCTGTTCACTGGGTTATCCCAAGTCACCAGTGTCCTACACCTTCTTCCATACAAAGCCTCATACAGACTCATCCCCAAGGATGCTTGCTATCCATTGTTATAAGCAAACTCTACCAAGTGTAAGTAATCTTCCCACTTGGTTGGTTTGTCCATCACGTATAGGTGGAGCATATCTTCAAGAACCTGATTAACTCTCTCTGTCTGCCCATCTATCTGAGGATGGTATGTAGTGCTGAAGTTTAGCTTTTTACCCAAATTTGCAAACAACCCCTTCCAAAAGTTGGAAATGAACTTGACATTTCTGTCAGAGACTATTGCCTTTGGCAATCCATGCAATTTGAAAATCTCCTTCATGAATATATTTGCAATGTTATCGGTCTTATGCATAGATTTAACTGGGATAAAATGCGTTGCCTTTGTCAACTTGTCCACCACAACCATGATGGAATCATGTTGTCTCCAGGTCATCGGCAATCCTGTAATAAAATCCATGGAAATAACTTCCCATTTCCATTCTGGAACTGGCAAAGGCTGCAACAAGCCCACTGGATGTTGATGCTCAACCTTTACTTGTTGACATTTCATGCACCTTGAAATGTATTCAACCATGTCCTTTTTCATTCCGGGCCAAAAGTACTGCCTTCTTGCTGTAGCAATTGTCTTCTGATATTCTGGGTGACCAGAATACGGATCTTGATGGATTTCATCCATAACAACTCTCCTCAAAGATGCTACATTTGGAAAATAAATTCTACCTTTAAAAGTGAGAAGTCCATCTTATTCCAATTTATATCCCTCATACCTCTTATCAATACTTTTCTGCTGCAATTTGTATTTTACCTGCTCATACAATTCATCTCCAGCAGCATGACTAACAATATATGCTACCTCAAATCTGATTGGAAAATACTAAGAGATGCCACATGCATTTCCTGCACCTTCCTATTGAGTGCATCAGCTACCTTATTATCTTTTCCCTTTATGTGATTGATTTCAAAATCGAACTCACATAAAAATTCTAGCCATCTCGCTTGCCTAGCATTCAGAGTAGGTTGATCAAACAAATACTTTAGACCACAATGGTCTATCTTGAGCTTGAATCTTCTACCCATCAAGTAATGTCTCCACATCTTGAGGGCATGTACTATGGCTGCAAGCTGTAGATCATGAGTGGCATAGTTCTTCTCATGCTCCTTCATCTTTCTCAACTCATAACATATTACATGGTTGTCCTACATAAGGACCCCTCCAAGCCCTTGTCTGCATGCATCGGTACACACCATGAAATATTTCTCTGGATCTGCAACTTTCAATATGGGTGCACTGGTGAGAATATTCTTCAATTTTTGGAATCTTTCTTCACACCTCGATTTCCATTCAAACTTTATCCCCTTCTTTTGCAAAGAAGTGATGGCATGTGAAACTTTGGAGAATCCCTCAATGAACCTCCAGTAGTATCCTGCAAGTCCCATAAAATATCTTACATCTGTCACATTTTGTGGAGTAGGCCAATTCATAATGGATTCAATCTTTTTAGGGTCCACAGATATACCCTCCTCTGAGATAATGTGACCCAAGTACTGAATTCTATCTCTATAGAAGTCACACTTGCTTAGTTTTGCATACAACTGGTGCTCCTTGAGCAATTGCAATGTCAACCTCAAATGCTCTTCATGTTCTTCCTCATTCTCAGAATAAACAAGAATGCCATCAAAGAAAAAAAGAACAAACTTGTCCAAATACCTGCTGAAGACACTATTCATAAGGCACATAAACGTAGCTGGTGCATTTGTGAGACCAAATGGTACCACTACAAACTCATAATGCCCATACCTTGTCCTAAAAGCTGTCTAATGAATGTCTTCATCCTTGATTCTCACCTGATGGTAACCAGACCTCAAGTCAATCTTTGAAAATACCCTTGCTCCCCTCATTTGATCAAAGAGGTCATCAATCCTAGGAAAAGGATATTTATTCTTCACAGTAACCTTGTTCAATTGTCTGTAATCAATACACAACCTGAGTGTA
>LPNX010713167.1:1255529-1278164 GCA_001517045.1 Pseudotsuga menziesii
ATAAAACTGGTGCTCCCCAAGGAGACACACTCAGCTAGATATACTTATTTTCCAACAAATCTTGCAGTTGCATCTTCAATTCTAGCATCTACGGTGTACTCATCTTGTAGGGTGCCTTGGACACTGGTGCTGCTCTTGGCACAAGTTCAATAGTGAAATCAATGTCCCTCTTTGGAGGAATCCCTGGAATCTCATCAGGAAACATGTCCTTGAATTCCTGTAACACCTGATAGTCCTCCAACCTAGGGGTTTCATCTCTTGATGTCTCCAAAATATGAGCTGCATACAACTGGAAACCCTTCCTACAGAACTTTTTTAACTGCATTGCTGAAACCTGACATACTAAAATCACCTTTGGAATACCTTTCACAACTACTAGGTTCCCTTCTTCATTCATGAATTCGAAAGTATTATTGTAACAATTAAGCTTCACCCTGTGAGCTTCTAACCAATCCATTCCAATGAGAACATCATAGGAGCCAAGTGGTAGAACATTCAAATATACGCAAGTGACCAATCCATTCATGACCAATGGGAATTTCTCTACCACTTCATTGACCTTTCTCTTAGTCCCAGTGGCTAGCTGAACTAACCAAGACTTCCTATGCTTTACTTTCTTAAAAGCACAAATCTCCACTACTCTAGGAGTAATGTTACTGTGAGTAGAACCAAGGTCAATCAAAATAGAAACAGATTGCTCAATAATCTTACCTGCAACTTCAACCACAGTTGACTAGTGATCTACCTGGCGGTCCTCTAGTGCTACATAAATCCTAGGGACTTCCCTTGCTACTTGCCCCACTGTTTCTTCTTCTTGAATGTTGTAAGCTGGTCTTGCACTCTCATTCTTGAGTGGAAAATTTTTGCACATGTGGGGTCCTCCACATCTCCAACATTGAAGTGGTCCTCTATTATGTTGTGGATCCTTAGGCTTTTCTCCTATCACTCCAACTGGCTTACTCACAGCTTGGGATGGCTACTTCTGCTGACTCCTGAAGTTAGAAGGTTTGAAACCTTTCTTTCTTTGGTCAAAATTCTCATTCTTCTTGTCCTTCCATACCTTATGGTAATCATGTTTACCTTTTATTTTCTCATAGCAATACTTAGCCTTCCTTATTGCTTATTCAAGAGTTCTTGGTTCATATAACTCAATTCTATCTTTGTAAGACTAAGGTAATCCACTCAGAAAATGCTGGACCTTCACTTTTTCATCTCTAATGTACCAGACATACCTCAACAGCTCCAAAAAATTATTTGCATACTCTTCCATGGTCTATTGTCCCAATCTCATCTCATGGAACTCCTTAATCTTCTATTCATAATACCTGTCAGAGAGGTATTTCTGCTTGAAATACTTTTTGAACTATTTCCACTTAAGTTTCCTTTCACTGATCCCCTTTACTTGCTTGAAGTGTTCCCACCAAATGGATGCCCTTCCATTCAGATTGAATATGGCAACTCTTGCCTTCATGTTTCCTGAATAATCATGCACTTGAAATTACTTCTTTATCCCAAGAAGCCAAGCTTAAGCTTCTTGTCCAATCTTTACCTCACCATCAAATGTAGGAGTTTTACCCTTCTTAAATTCATCCCGAGAGCGATCCCTACGGTGTCTCTTTCTTTTTATTTTATTAGAAGAAGAACTGGAATCCCTGTTGGATTCTTTAGAGTTAGATGATCCACTAGAAGTCCTTCTCCTTCTCCTAGTATTGCTCTTACTGCCTTCTAGTCTTGTTGTACCTCGTCTGGAGTCTATCTTTCTCTGCAAGTCTGTTAAACTCTGCAACATTGTAGCATTCAGCTAGCATTTCTCTTCCTGGGCTTTAATCAAGCTTCTCATGGTGGCTACAACATTTGATGGTGTCTCTTGGAATATCCTTCCATTAGACTCTATGTCATCATTCTCATTACAGACATTTTCTCCCATGGAATCTCGTGCACGCTCATAGGAATCCTGAGCATCATATCCATCATGGGTTCTCATAACTGAACCACCACTTACTTACCAAACTGCACTACCTGGAATACTTCCCTTGAAGGTGATTACAATTATGCAAATGTGTTATTAACGCAACTGTTAGATGCATAACATTGATACAAGTCAGATTTACTTACCTTTTCTTGGAAAAATCATTAAATAACAAATTTGCCCAAACACAAGATTTTCTTCATCAAAGAATGTATGTCTGAGGGGGACAACGGGGGTCAAGGGGGCCTTTCCCCTTATGGAAATATGGTACATAAGATCGCTTCCACTTTCTCCTTTTCAGCCCTGAAAATCCACTGAAAAACCGCTAAAAATCCCACTGAAAAATAGTCGAAATTTGCTAAGAAATCCCACTTGAAAAACTCAAAATTTCCTTGTACAGGATCGGGTCTCATCCCAGCTAACATTCCGAAATTTCGGCGATCAGCACAACTAACTTCCTCCACTGTTCATCAGCAATCTGTTTGCCTAATTTTCACTGGTGTGTTGGATCCGTAATCATCTAGGCTTCCGATCTTTATCGGCGATGCCAGGATATCGAGGATCGGATCCACTAAGCACTACCGCGTCGGTGATTTGATCCTCTACTCATCAGGTGGCTAGTTCCATGGGTAGCCGCAATGGTGGGTGCATGAACTCTCTATGTTTTCCAAGAACGTAACCCTATCAGCGTATCTGAGCAATTGATCACTATGTTTTGGCGACTCAAAACTGAACGGGTCCGTCGTGTTGGTAACTTCAACAACTAAGGTTTTTTGGTGGTGGCATATTAGAAATTAGAAGCACTGATTGTTATGGCATCAATGGTCGGATGCATTGTCCATCAGATGGATAGTCTCTTAGGTGGCCACAACGGTGAGCGCATGAACAACTAACTTCCGCCAATCCAAACAACTAACCGTCATCGATCACCGACGGCCTTTTTCGAACGGTCCTTCAACTAAAAAGGGTCGGCGTTTCGGTGGTTTTCGGCTGCTCTCTGGCAAAACTGTGGCTCCAGCTTCCATTAACTTTCACCAACGGCCAACGATCACTTAGAGAAAATTCACAAGTTCTTCCTCCTTTGGATGATCTTTCATCTATCTCTCCCACTTATCCTTTCGATGGGCTGACGGTTCAGGCACTTAGACAATTTTTTCAACAAAATTTTCAAGAAATTTTCTATCATCAATTTCTGATCTCTGCTAGGAAGAAGGAAATCCTGCCTCTGTCACTGCATATTCGCAGTCCATTTAGGTACATGCTGCAATATGATCTTTTATACCACAATGTAACATCCCCGACCCTTTGTCCAGCAAAGAGGATGCTACCATGACATTAACCATCCGGGAAACTGCCCCATGAACATGTATGTACATAAAATTCTGAAACAAAATGCTTTGAACTAGAAAATGCATACATGATTATTTATCATACAACGGAAGCAAACATACATTCATACAAGCATTCAACATGTTCATCATATTCATTAACAGTAAATATGATTGCAGAAGTAAAATAAACAAGATTACTTATCTCATAAATAACTCGTCCTGCAACCAGCTACGTCGCTGCAACGTTCCACCCAACCATAGGCTAGCGTGCTCCTTAATCTCTCAACAACTCTGCCACCCCAAATCTAGCCATGATTCCCCAAGGAATAAGGAACAAACAGGCTTACACATAGCCAAGGATACACAAAACACAGCCAAGCCAACACAGTTGGGTTTATCAGGCCATCAACAAGACAACCAAGCCAACATGGTCAGGTTTATCAGGCCATCAAGGAGTTGGGAAAGGCTAAATTCTAATTTGGTGAGCTCATTACAGAGATAGGGACACCTACACCAGAACTAGCCTGACTTCTAAGACACCCACACACACCCAACACAAGGAATCAGTCCCTTCTCTGCTGCACAGTCCCTTAGGCCCTGACTTCCCTTCTAGTGCTATTCAGGGGTTGTGGAGAATAAATCCATCCCTCTAGCTCTATCTATGTGGTTCCCAAACACACCAGGTTTATCAAGCAAACCAAGCCCTCATCCCTCCTCTAGCACAGTCCGAAGACCAACCACTGCATACACACACTCACACAAGCGATTCACAGCTTGGATAGGGAAAAAAATTCATGAAGCTGTTCTTGGCCCTATTGTGGCCAAAATTACTTCAAAACAACCTAAAACAGTCCCAAAATGTAAAACAGACACAACCAACAATGTGGGGAAACAACAGTCATTCTCAACAATTAAGCCACCAGGAAGACTTACACAGACCAAAAATGGGGAAGGAAAACGAACCTCCCAATCTGTGCATGAGAGAAATTTACACCAGATACATCTCTATGGAAAATGCGAATGACAGTTGAAATGACTCCCCCCTCCTGGCTGCATGAGACCAACAAAAAAAGAAAATCCTCTGCGTGAGACACATGACGTTTTTCCCTGCGTGAGAATGAGCAACAATCAAGAATGGCGAGTCGGAAGTGTGGGAGTGTTCACAGCATCGTCATGGAGAGAGTGGAATGATGGGTGTAGTCATTTATTCTGCCCAATGTGAGGTTCGATTCGCTGGTGGAATGTGCGTGTGGGCAAGGACTGACAATCCTGCCACACTCCACTCCCCAGTAAAATAACTACCTCAACTACTCTCCAGAGCATTAAAGTGGTAGTTGGATAAGACAAGGAAAGATGGGCAAATCAAACAGGGTGGTGACACATGGATTTTTCTCCATTGGTTCAAGGTTTGACATCCCCCCCTTATCCTTATGAGAATCATGCCCCTTCTCAATTTAGTCGCCGCAAACATAGCTGGTTGGGTTATTTAATTAAAGATGCATATTTACATGATGACAAAATTTAATATATGTCATATACCACGATAGACCATCGGCAATGATTCCATTCGCCGAAACATAACACAACTAAATCGATGGTGGGGATTTTTCCTTTAGCTCCACACTACGATTCATTACAATATATACATCATGTACATTCAATGCAATGGGGTCAAAACCGGGGTGTTACAGGAAGAGCATGAAGAGCATCTAATATTGACATTATGATTTCTCAAGGAGCATAAGTTGTATGCAAAGTTGAGCAAGTGTGACTTCTATAAAGATAGAATTCAGTATTTGGGTCACATTATCTTAGAAGAGGGTATATCTTTGGACCTTGACAATATTGAAGCCATTATTAATTGGCTTACTCCATGAAATGTGATAGATGTAAGATCTTTTATGGGACTTGCAGGATACTACAGGAGATTCATTGAAGTATTCTCCAAGGTTGCACATGCCATCACTTCTTTGCAAAGGAAGGGGATAAAGTTTGAATGGACATCAAGGTGTGAAGAAAGCTTCCAAGGGTTGAATAATATTCTCACAAGCACACCAGTATTGAAAGTTGTAGACTCAGAGAAATATTTTGTGGTGTGTACTAATGCATGTGGTCAAGGACTTGGAGGAGTTCTTATGCAAGACCACAATGTAATATGTTATGAGTCAAGAAAGTTGAATTAGCTTGAGAAGAACTATGCCACTCATGATCTGGAAATTGCAGCCATAGTACATGCTATCAAGATGGAGAGGCATTACTTGATGGGTAGAATATTTGAGCTAAGAGAAGACCATTGTGGTCTAAAGTATTTTTTTGATCAACCTACTCTAAATGCTAGGCAAGCTAGATGGTTGGATTTTTTATGCGAGTTTGATTTTGAAATAAAACACATAAAAGGAAAAGAGAATAAGGTAGCTGATGCACTCAATAGGAAGGTGCAGGAAATGCATGTGGCATCTCTTAGTATTTTCCAGTAAGATTTGAGACAAAAATTTGTTAATCATGCTACTGAAGATGAATTGTATGTCCAGGTAAAAGACAAGTTGTAGCAGGAAATCCTCGAAAATAAGTATGATGGATATAAATTAGAAGAATATGGACTCCTTACTTATAAGAACAACATTTATATTCCAAATGTAGAATATTTGAGGAGGGTTGTTATGGATGAGATCCATCAAGATCCATATTCTGGACACCCAGGATATCAGAAGACAATTGCTACAGCTAGAAAGCAGTACTTTTGGCCAGGAATGAAAAAGGATATAGACTGAATATATTTCAAGGTGCATGAAATGTCAGCAGGTGAAGGTTGAGCATCAACAACCAATAGGTTTGTTGCAGCCTTCTCCAGTTCCAAAATGGAAATGGGAAGTTATTTCCATGGATTTTATTATAATATTGCCAATGACTTGGAGACAACATGATTCCATCATGATTGTGGTGGAAAAGTTGAAAAATGAAACACATTTTATACTAGTTAAGTCTACGCATAAGACTGATGACATTGCAAAGATATTCATGAAGGAGATTTCCAAATTGCATGGATTTCTTAAGGCAATAGTCTCTAATAGAGATGTCAAGTTCACTTCCAATTTTTGGAATGTATTGTTTGCAGATTTGGGTACAAATCTGAATTTTAGCATTGTCTACCATCCTCAGACTGATGGGTAGATAGAGAGACTTAACTAGGTGCTTGAAGACATGCTTCACATGTATGTGATGGAAAAACCAACCAAGTGGAAAGATTATCTACACTTGGTAGAGTTTGCTTATAACAATGGACAACAAACATCATTGGGGATGATTCTGTATGAATCTTTTTATGGAAGGAGGTGTAGGACACTAGTAACTTGGGATAATCCAGTGAACACGATTGTGCTTGGTCCTAAATTGCTCAAGGAGATGGAGCATGAGGTTGTAAATATCTGGCAGAATCTGAAAGCATCCCAGGATAGATAGAAATCTATGTAGATAGGAATAGGGTGAATAGAGAGTTCAATGTTGGGGATCATGTTTACCTCAGAGTGAGGGAAAAGAAGAGTTCCTTGAAGCTTGGAAGTTGTGCCAAGCTATCACCTAGATACTATGGGCCATTTGAAGTGCTTGAAAGAATAGGGCCATTTACATATAGAACTGCATTGCCTGCTAGCACTAGGGCTCATAATGTTTTTCACGTTTCTTTGCTTAAGAGATATGTACATGATCCTAACCATGTGATAAATTGGGATTTGATTCAGGTGGAACCGAAAGGAGAATTCCAAATCAAGCCAATGTGAATCCTCAAGAGGAAGTTCACAATGCTCCAGAACCAAGCCATAGTGCAGGTAAAGGTGCATTGGGAGAACTATAGTCCTAAAGAGGCCACATGGGTGCTGGAGGATGCCATGCGATTCACATATCCATTTTTGTTCAATTCTGCAAATCACTGAGGGTGGTACCATCATAGAATTTTTGTTCAATTTTGTAAAGCACTGCGTACAGTGATGTTGAAGGGGGAGGGTAATGTAACACCCCGGTTTTGAACCCGTTTGTAGTAAATATATATGATGTAAATATTGTATAGAATCATGGCAAGGAGCTCAAGGCCAAGACCCTACCATTGATTGATGTTTTGTGCATAGGTGATCAAGGTTGATGCCTATGGTTTATGGTGCTAAGTTAAGCACATAATATAATTTTGGAAATCATATAAATATGCAATTTAATTAAAAACCCACAACCATATATGTCAATGCAACAAATAATGAGATGGGGGCATGCTTTCCTAAGGATAAGGTGTTAATGGTTTAATGGTTATACAAGATCTAAAAAAATTGAGCATAATAAAATCATAACCATAAGCAAAGGATCACTGAAAGAAAGACAAATGCAACAACACAAGAGAACACAAATATTTTCCTGGGGGAAACCACAAGGGATAAAACCCCGCAAAAATTCCTCAATATAGAATTCACCAAGATAGTGTAAAACCCCAACAACAAGAATAGTTGCTCATCTTCCATAGTAGAATATTTCTCTTTCTCTCTCCCCAGCACAATACTTGAGTGTAAGATGTATCCAAATGAGATATGATCCTCACCTGTTGATATTCATTAGGTGAGTGCGTCAAATAATTAACTATGTCAGCCAGGTTCCCTAATTAGGGCTGACTTACCTTGGGAGACTCAAAATACATTTTATATATTACTTCTATGGGTACTATTTCCCTAACTTAAAACATAGGGTTTACCTCATGACTTTTACATGACCAATTACATCAAGGACATCTCCAAATGGAGGAATAACATCTCCAATGGAGACTACAACAAAATTACAATAGAATATCTTTCGAAGTTACAATAATTTAACATAAAGGGGGGGATGTTTAACCTTGAGCCATTTTGGGGAAAAGCCATGTGTAAAAAGGAAACACCTAAAAATGTATGCCCATTCCCTCATGCATTCATGTTTTCATCTTCCCTCATGTTTTGGGGAGCGGGGGGAACGTTTTGATCATCCATCATTCACATTTTCAGTTTGTCCTCATTGTGCATGCCCATTCCATCATCTGGCTCTCACCGAAACATCATGGTCCATTATGATCATTCGTTATTTCATTCTATTCATGCGTGTTGTGCGTTCGTACTTGTTGCAGAAATATCTTTTGTTCTAAGTTTTTTGTCAGTGGTTTCCTCAGTTTTGTTGTGCAATGGTCTCCTCTATCACAGAGTGAGTGGAAGCCTATTTTTCTATGTTGAAATTGTGGTTTGCTATGTGTGCATATTTTGCCTTTGTTTGAACTGGTTTGGGGAGGAACTGGTTCTGAACTATCTTGATAAACCTAGTGTAGAAAGGAACCTCACAAATATATCTAGAGGGGCTGGTTTGCTTGTTTGAACACCTTGAACAGTACTGGAATTGAAGGGATAGCCTAAGTGACTGTGTAGCAGAGAAGGGGATGCTTCCTTGTGTTGGGTGTGTAGATGTTTTAGGAGCCAACCCTGATCTAGTGTAGGTGTCCACATCTCGGTGGTTGAGCTCACTAGCTTAGTAGTTCAATATTTGCAGCTCCTTTGCATCCTGATAAACCCATCTGTCAGTTTGATTGGCTTGTCCTTAATAAGAATGTTGGCTTGAATGACTGCAGTCTGATAAACCCAGTAGTATATTGAATTGTTTGTTTGTAGCCTAATAAACCCAAATCTATTGGCTTGGATGAGTTTTGTTGTATTCTTGGCTATGTGTGAGCCTGCTAGTGTTCCTTATTCCTTGTGGGAATCATGCCCAGCTTGGGGGTGGAAGTGCTATTGGGAGATTAATGAGCACACTGGCCTATGGTTGGGTGGAATGTTGTAGCGACATATCTGGTTGTGGGAAAAACTTATTTCAAAGATAAGTACCTCCATGTTAATCTCTACATTTTTCATTGCTTAATGAAATATGATGAACATGGTTAATGTGTTGAATTGATGAATTGCTTCCATTGGATAATTGCAATTGTATGCATCTTTGTATGTTTATTTCAATGCATTTCTAAATTATGTTATGGGACTTAGATGGCTGGATTGGTAATGGCCTGAACGATCAAATATCTCCAATACTTTTGTTAATAGGTTGAATTTACTTCCACAACTCTTCCTTCCACAACTTGCTGGATGTGGTATGTGAAAATGCCCGTCTGTAAATTATGTTCCCTATAGTTTTTCCTTCTGCAAATATCCTTTCCACATGCGGGATGCAACTCCATAATCTCTATTTCTACAAATAATTATTTCCGCAACAGTCTATTCTACATGCGGGATGCAGGATGCGAGACCATAAGTTCCATATTTCCCCGATTCCACAAACTCAATCTTTTCGCACCATTGATTCTTGCAGGTTGATTTTCAGCCATTGATTTGTTCCTATATGTGGAACAAATTATGACGGTTGATTTTTCATCACGATCTTTCCCCGCCATTCGATCTCTTCTAAGAATTTTTCTTCGTAGATTGTCGAATGGATCAATGACAAGATCAATTTCTCTACTATTGGGAAGTGAAATAATTTACACAGTGGTGAATAGATTGAACTTTGAACTGGGTACTCCTACAATAATTAGAGCGAGTAGTTATGGTCACATTCTCTCTCTAGTGGATGGGAAGGGACGTGAAAGTTCCCATGCTGAGTTATTCTCATAGGCCTAGGAGCCCACTTTATGCCATCATGACCTGGAGTGTGAGACCGCATACTTCTCTTCCATACAGTTCTAACCATTTCTTGATGGGATCGTTATTTTGTGTTAGCTTACATAAGCATGTGTTAAAATATCTACATGAACATTTGTGCTTACTGCTTCGGTGCTTATTGCTGATGTTACATATATGCCTTTTCAGTCACTTTTTGCTCAAAATTCCTATAAATCATTGATTTTGTTTCAGTTGACCTATACATGTGAAACTATTTGATTCAGGTAGTCGATGGACCATGATTCATTGCGATTTATGATTTTGGTATTTTTTGCAAGAATTAGCATGAAGTAAACAACATTGACCCCTTCCTACTTGTTCATCGTATCAAATTAGATAACCGAAGTTAATTGGTTATATTTCACCATTCGTAGACACATAATCCTACTTAGGATATCCAACAAATGGCGGGAACATCTGTAAGAGTGTGCACAACTATCTCAGCCCTTGTTTGCAATATGTATCTTTGGCTTGGCCTGAAATGTGCTCTTGAAAAACTGAGTACGCCCATGCAACACTCATTCCCTCCCATGTACCATAGCATTCTTTATTATTTTTTCAAGCTAATAAATGAAAAAAGTATTAAAAATTAAAAAACACAAAAATCCAAAAAAAGGGGAAAATCGAATCGTGTCATATTGAATCTTTGAGATAAAGGAAACAATCAGTAATAGTCGCCCTTGAACATAACACATAATTTTGTATTCGCTTTTAGTACACCATTTACATTTTCCTTAGGAAGTTGTACAAGTAATTTGAATAGATCTCCACCGATAGGTTATCCTTCCTATCGTCTATGGAGCTTTCATTGATTCATCTAGAGTTGATGAATTTCACAATGGTTGGTTACTCGAGTCTTATGTTTCCAAGTGTCCATTTTGAGTCGTGTTATGTGTTCAAGGGAAGTAAAAACAATGTTGGTCATTCCTCAAATATTGCTGACCAATCATGTCGGCCTTCCTTGTTTCAGTATACAGTGTTGGATATCGCAGCTCCACCAAATTATATCAGCCTATTGATCTCATTTTTGTGTCAGTTTATGTGGGATCATTAATTCCGTCCTTCTAAAATATCCGTTCCTATCGACACCAACTCACCATATAGGAAATGGATCTAGGAACCTTGGTGAGTACCTTGGATCTTACAGTGATTATCGCAAACGAAAATGGGTATACACCAATGATCCATGATTGGTTGATTCTAAAAGCATTCAAATTCAGAACATCTATTCACACTTGTCAATTTGTAATCAAGTACATTAGAGTCCATCATCATTATTGGTGGTCCTCCTCGCATCTATTAACGGTATAGATCAATGACCGGTAATTAGATGGTGTTTTATTATGCTCGACATCAACTCATTTATTCGCATGATATAAACTTGTACTATCGTTGGTTTGTATTGAAGACCTTGGAAATACAGTTGTATCACTCATCGATGCACTTCTCGAGTTGTGTAAGATTAAAATACCATTTCAAAGTACCATGAAGACCTAGATTTGTTGCACTTATATGTTTTTACATAATTTACTTTTAACATGGATCCATTGTGTACTGTTCGTGGCCATGCTTGTTTATTGTTGAGTGTTAGCTAGAATATTTCACCTCCTGCAGATAGAAAGGTGTTCCACTGGTCTGAATGGTTCAGATCTAGAACAAATAGAGGACAGAGGTTGAAGACTCTCCCTAGTCGTCGTAGATACCTAGAATGTAATACCTCAATAGTTACCCTGTGTACCTGCAATAAGCTTCAACACACAAACAAATTGAAACTACCAGAATATAATCTATTGGTCCATGTTAGTGACTAAGGAATCTAAGAACATACATGTGAAATCAAACAACAACAATATCTGTGGGATATAAATCAACTTACATTAATATAGAAATATGAACAAGTTTACAACCAAGCCTTAGTGTTGACATGCATCTCCATGAAACCAAGCATTCTTATCCCCATAAGCTCCGAATCCAGCTCTCTATGCTCTCGAAATGGTCTTGGGACATGTGATCAATCCAACAGCATAACACTACCTTAAGAGTTCTCCCGTCAACCATGGACATGAGCTTGTATTTATAAGGCTCAATGGATAGGGTAGGTTGATAGATTAGTGGATGAGGTGGCCTCTAAGATCCTAGGATGAGGGATATCGAGCTCAACTAACCCAAAATGGTAGGGATAAGGGAGGACATGAGGCTTATCATCTAGAAGCCTCGAGAAACTTCTCTTTTTCCCTTTTTACCTAGGGTACCACATCTCTCCTTCAATGATAGAGCGGTTCTAGTAAGAAACGCTTATGGACTAAGGGCCATAAGTGGTGGCACCACTTGTGGACAACAAGGGATAGGTAGTGTGAACAAGGTACTGCTCCTGGACAATAGAGGAAGCGTGATGCTGGGAATTTTCATGGAATATTGACAATTAGCATGAGTTTCCACTCCAATAGCTGGGATTCAGGGCAAGTAGGTATGTCAAATGTCTTATCACATGATGGTGACTGGATTTTGGTATAACAATATGCCCCCCAAAGCATGAGTCTTAGAGGGATATGATAAATGAGAGCTTTGAGAGAACAAGTCATTTCCATGAGATGAAAATGTTGGCTCGATCAGAGCATGTTTTCAAGTAGGCATCTGTAGTACATGAGTATGTTGACTCATAGACACAAGTAACCAAACTCATGGCTATAGACCAATACAAGGCAGATCCATGAGAGGAATAAACAAGCATGGCTACTGGAATACAACGTAGATCCATGTGATAGAGGACTCAAACTTGGACATAGCTACTAGAAATACAATGTAGATCTATGTCATACAGATGCAAATTTGAGCATAGCCACGACCATACAAATGTGGATCCATGCTAGATATACAAAACTCAAATGCAACCTAGGGGAAAAATCAATGAGCGCTTTAAACAAATACCCAGGGTCTTCGTCTCATCTTCCACAAAGTGTTGGAGACATTTACCACCATACACACTCTTTTTGGTCAAATTGGCCTTGTTGAACCATTATTCTAAGTATAATTGACATTAATTGACATCAGTGGAGCATTAATTGACATAATCCAGTCACACCCATGCCTACCTACAGTCAAGGAGGCTAACTGGAGCACTCCGGGGGTGATCTGAGTGATATTGATGCACCTAATTGCTAACTGGTGGTTACAATCAGTTCAACCAGTCATTTAAGGAGCCTCCTCTCATTAAATATATTATTTAATGATTATTTATTATTATTTAATGATCTGGAGTCAATAGGGGCGCCTCCACCAAATTTTGATGATCAGTTCAACTTCAGTTAACCTCATCAGGGTTCATTGAAGTCATTGAAGCTTTAGAAATTGATGGTTGGCTTGCTATGACATGTGTTTGATCTCTTTCAATTGAGATTTAGTCATTTATTGCACTCTGACTTTAGTTAGGGTTTGGTGAGTCAATTAGGGTTTTGGTCAAGTGGTTAACTGAGTGTGAACCAATGAATTACAGTCAGTTAAGATAGACTCACTCATTGAATTTGAATGACCTCCTTAGGTATTCAAATTCCTCATTGATTCAAGCCATTGCTTGACATTGTTATTGTAACTATTCATTGTTTATTGAATATACAGAGAGGAAACCATTTTGGTTCCGATTAACACCATTTCTGAGTTATTTGTTGATTATTTGTTGATGAGATTGAATATTTTTTCCTAGATCAATGTGAAAGATTAATATGGCATCAGAGCTTACAGCAGGATGAAGATCTATCTTTCAAAAACAAGATTTTTAATAGATTTCTCCATGAAAAGTGAGCAATAGCTCAAAAATCCAGCACTGCACCAAAAGCCATGGCTTACCACTCAATACCCCAAGTAAAGAACTTGTTGATCAAGATTTCTTGATTGACTATGCTGGGTGTGATGAAAGCCCAGAATGTGCAGGCTGTTCGACCTTATTTTTCCCTTTTTGTTTTTATTTTCATGTTTCTATAGGTGAAGCATTCACTCCAGCACATCTAGATGGCCTCCTCAGCAGATCTCTTGACTCCATACAATTTCCACTCATGGAAAAGTGATATGGAGATTCAACCATGCTCCAAAGGACTTTTTAGAGTCACCATGGGCACTGAAGTTGAGCCTGGATCCACCATATAAAAATCAAGATTCTTGAACAAGAAGGATGAAGCCTTCGGTTTCTTGTGCCTCTCTATTTCCCAAGACCTTCTCTTCCATCTTACGTATTTGAAGACATTGAAAGAAATATGGGACAAACTAGAATCTCTATACGGAAAGCATGATGACTTGGGGGTTTACCAACTCGAAAATGAACTCATGTCTCTCCAACCTTCCAATTTCGAGACTCTGAATGATTTCTTTACAAAGTTCAAGCATATTGTTTTACTCTTGAAGCAATGCAATGTGGAGAAGGAGGATGATCAGCTCATCCTTGCCATACTCTCCAAAATCAAGGCTTATTATTTAGTTTTTTTTTCTACATTCTGTGCGGGGAAGCTCACAACCCCTGGATGGAAGATTCCTACACTCAATGCCTTCATTGAGTCCCTAACAAAAGAACATGACAATCTTGTCCAGATGGAGATCATCTGATCTTCCTGTGATCAATCCCTCCATGTATTAGATCCCAAATATCTGAAGGGTAAAGGAAAACAACAGAAAAATCAGAAAACTAAATTTGATGCTCCCAAGGCTAGAGTTGAAAACCAGCAACATGATGAATCTTCTGGCTCAAGGAAGAACAAAGGAAAAGGGAACAATGGGAAAGAAAAAGTCAAGTGTTCTTATTGTGGGAAGTTTTTTCACCATGAACATGCCTACATGAAGAAAAATCTTAATGAAGCAACCTCTCTCCTTGAGATGAATCACATCAATCTTCCAAAGAGCTTTCGGAGGAGGGATCACCAAGATCGTGAACCACAACATGAAAAAGGTCATGCCCTCATGGAAAGCACTTTGAAGTCCAAAGCACTGCTGATTGAATCTGGAGCTTTAAATCACATGATGGCTGAAAAAGAATCCTTTTCATCCCTGGAGACCGGCAATTCCATCCCCATCCACATGGGAGATGACTCCACCATCATTTCCGAAGGACAAGGTACTGTAGATCTTGAAAATGGTTTTTTCTCTAATGTTTTGTATGTACCCTCTCTAGCAGCAAATATCCTTAGTTTCTATCAGATGACACATACAGGAATTCCTAAGAGAGTCTCTTTCAGCCCAAATGATGTTGAGATAACATAAATTGCATCCGGGAAACTCATTTCAAAAGGCCTTGCAAATCATAATGCAAAATCCTATGAGTTCTCTCACTTTGTTGTGGATGCAAATCCCGCTGCTCTGCTAACTCATGGAAATGAGGTTAGTAGGATGTGGCATGAGAGGTTTGGCCATCTTAATTTCAAATATTTGCAGCAATTACAGAAAAACTCCATTGTTGAAGGCCTCCTGATCGTCAAGACAACCATGAGAATTTGCAAGGGCTGTGTGATTGGAAAACACCCTGAGCACAAGTTTGATCGGGGGAAGGCAAACCGAGCTACAAGCATATTGGGGCTGATACATTCTGATATCATAGGTATGATTCCTATCACATCCATGAATGGATCAAGGTACCTCCTTACTTTTATTGATGATTTTTCACGGTATACATGGGTTTTCTTTCTCAAAAAGAAATCATAAGTATGTGAAAAGTTTTCTGAATTGAAAACCTTGATCGAAAATGCCTCTGTGATTGAGATCAAGATATTGATATATGATAATGGAGGGGAGTATGTAAATAATGAGTTTCTGTACATATCCTCCCAAAGTGGTATTCAGGTCTAGCATTCAATTCCCTACACTCCCCAGCAGAACGGGGTAGTGGAAAGGAAGAACCAGTCTCTCAAGGAGATGACCACCTGTATGTTGGAGTCAAAGAAGCTTGCTGCAAATTTGTGGGCTGAATCCATGCATGCTGCAGCATACATTTAGAACAGGATCCCACATTCATCTATGAAAGGAAATAATCCTTTCAAATCATACTTCAGACACAAGCCGGATGTGTCAAACCTACGTGTGTTTGGGTCCACTGCATGGGCCCAAATTCCGCTTGATAAAAGAAGGGATTTGCAGCCGAAAAGCATAGAATGTATGTTTATTGGGTATCTTGATGAATCTAAAATATTCAAGCTTCTAGATATCAATGCCAAATATATCATCATCGAGAGAAGTGTCAAGTTCGATGAGCCTCTTCAAAAGATGGAACTAGTGAAGGAGAAAACTGCTGAATTTCCTTCCTATTCTACTGAATATTTGGATGATGAAATTGGGGGTGATGACCCTGATTTGGATCCTCTAATTTATAATATCAGTGTGCAGAAATCATCATATGCTGAATCAGAACCTAAATTCTAAAATCATCTTCCTACATGGGCCCAACAGACACTCTCCTCCGTAGGAGACAACATTGGAAATCTGGATGATCCAAGGAGAACCTGGTCTGATTTCCAAAGAGCAGGTATTGCGCTCTCTTGTTATGATAATTTTCAGTCCAAAAATTTCTATTTGATGATTATTTTAGATTCAAAATCCTAATACCATGCTCAGAATGATCTGATATGGAAATTTTCCATGGATGAAGAGATGAATTCTCTTCAGAAAAACAGTAATTGGGAGCTAGTTTCTCTTCCTCCAGGAAGGAAATTGGTTCAATGCAAGTGGGTGTTTTAGAAAAAGGTTGCTGCTGATGAAAGAAAATACAAATATAAGGCAATTCTTGTAGAAAATTTTTTCTCTTGGGTCCAAGGAGTTGACTACCATGAGACCTTTGCACTGGTTGCAAAAATGGACTCCATCCGCCTTGTTTTGACAATTTCAGCATCCAAGCACTGGGAGGTGCATCACATGGATGTTAAGTCAGAATTTATACATGGATATATTCATGAGGAGATATACATGAAGCAGCCTAAGTTCTGCATCATTGATCCATATTTGGTTTGCAAGCTAAAGAAGTCACTCTACGGGTTAAAACAGGCCCCAAGAGAGTGGTATTCCAAGATGGATACCTTTCTTCTCTCGCAAAAATTTCAGAGATGTAGATTAGATCCAAATGTGTATTTAAAGAAGCATGATGGTCATATAATTATCAATGTTTTATATTTTGATGACTTACTTATCACAAGTAGCACATTTTCCTCCATTTCAACCATAAAAAATGCTCTCTACATTGTCTTTGAAATGAGTGATTTGGGGCTTCTAAAACAATTTTTGGGGCTCGAAATTGAGAAAAATTCCGATGGGATTACGGTCACTTAGTCCAAATAAAATTCAGACCTGTTATTTAAGTTTAACATGGCTGAATGTAGGCCTGCACCATTCCCTTTCCTTTCAGGGATCAGCCTTGAAGAAGGAAAACACACACCTCCCATGGACTGCACTATCTATCGACAGCTGATTGGTAGCTTGTTGTACTTGACACATTCTAGGCATGATATTTGTTATGCCATGAATGCTGTATCAAGATACATGCATCAGCCTCATGATCTTCATTGGAAGGCATCCAAGAGGATCCTCTAGTATATTCATGGAACCAGGACCTATGGCATTCACTATGCTGCAGACTCCAAGCTAGAGCTAGTTGGATACACAGATTTCGATTGGGAGAGTGATTATATTGATAGGAAGTCAACTTCCAGATATGTATTCATGTTTGGTGGTGGCCCCATTTGGTGGTCAAGAAAAAATCAGGCTGCCATAGCCCTATCTTCATCAGAGGCTGAGTATCGAGGAGCGGTGAATGCTTGCATCCAAGCAGTTTGGTTGCAAGGAATTATTTCAAAGTTTGATCTTGGTAGTACTTTGTCCACTGTCCTATTTTGTTACAACCAGATTGCTATTAAGATATCCACAAATCCAGTTACTAGGCAGAGGACCAAGCATGCAGAGATTCACATGCACTACATCAGGGAGCTAGTACATGACATGACCATCATTCTACAATATTGCTCGATTGATGAGCAGATTGCAGACATATTGACCAAGAGATTTTCAAAAAATAAGTTCACTTACCTCCATTCACTGTTGGGGATGAGTTCATCAGGGTGATTCAGACTGCTTTCAGTGTTCAGCTTGAGGGGGGTTTTTCCCACTGGGTTTTCCCTCTTTACCTCACTTAGTTTGTTTTGAGCATTGTTTCAGTTTCAGCATTGTACAGGGTGACCTATGGCATTAGTTTCCAGGTCCCTATCATTTTTATGATTTTTTGTTTTCTAAATCCTCCTGAGTATAGCTTAAGGGGGGGTGTTGGAGACATTTACCACCATACACACTCTTTTTGGTCAAATTGGCCTAGTTAAACCACTATCCTAAGTATAATTGACATTAATTGACATCAATGGAGCATTAATTGAGATCATCCATTCACATCCATGCCTACCTACTATCAAGGAGGCTAACTTAGCCTTCTCCTACAGTCAAGAAGGCTAACTGGAGCACTTTGGGGGTGATCTGAGTGATATTAATGCACCTAATTGCTAACTGGTGGTTACAATTAGTTCAACCAGTCATTTAAGGCACCTCCTCTCATTAAATATATTATTTAATTATTATTTATTATTATTTAATGATCTGGAGTCAACAGGGGAACCTCCACCAACTTCTGATGATGACTTCAGCTTTAGTTAACCTCATCGGGGTTCACTGAAGTCATTGAAGCACTAGCACTTGGTGGTTGGCTTGCTATGACATGTGTTTGATCTCTTTCAGTTGAGATTCAGACATTTATTGCACTCCGACTTCAGTTAGGGTTTGGTGAGTCAATTAGGGTTTTGGTCAAGTGGTTAACTGAGTGTGAACCAATGGCTTACAGTCAGTTAACTAGACTCACTCATTGAATTCGAATGACCTCCTTAGGTATTTGAATTCCTCATTGATTCAAGCTATTGCTTGACATTGTTATTGTAACTATTCATTGTTTATTGAATATACAGAGAGGAAACCATTTTGGTTCCGATTAACACCATTTATGAGTTATTTGTTGATTATTTGTTGATGAGATTGATTATTTGTTCTTAGATCAATGTGAAATATTAATACAAAGTATGATTCTATCCATGTGATTACAATGATCTGAAGTCGAACATGGTAGAAACCACTTGATTATCAGCCAATGATGTCAACCATTAACAAGTGCGAGGGAGATCACCATTGATGTCAATGATTCCCAAGGTACCCTAGTACAACCTACCGAGTGCGAATAGATGTTTTGATTTCGAACACCCAGTCGATTCTATCGATCAAAGGTCAATGATGTGAACCTATGTCTAGAGCGAGAGAATCTGTCATTAAGGAATATAGATCTCAAGGTACTAAATATTGTTACTAAAACTATTTCCCGGATGATGAGCTGATGTTGACGGGAATAGTCTCGTCAAAGGAGGGCCATGATGAGTCCCACATCAACGACATGAAACTTGGAACATAGTTCTGGAATGATGTGAATGTAGTAACCATAAGATTGAATCAAAGATACTGACACAAGGACTGTGTTGACCGCAGAGGTAAAAATTCTTCAAATCCCCTTTGAAGATTGGGTGGGATGACAAAAATACTTGGTAGCATGACTGGACAGGACAGACACACAATGTGACAGTGGACAATGCATTCTTTTGAAAGACTCAAAGGAGTGGCATGACTCATGAAAGTGGATCGTCACAGAGATTAGCTAAATACCTAATTGACTGAGATGATGTGCAGATAAGTGCCATGTTCAAAGGTAACGACAAACAACTGCCATTATTTACAAAATTATTCCCTTCCCATTCCCCCCATCATGGTTGATGAGTGCCTCTTTTCGGTTTTACGAGTTCAAAGAGGGTAACAAACAATCGATATAGCTTGTTGGAAGACATGTCCAGACTCATATGTTTTATGAACCTAAGAGAGGAGGGGTTCGTTCCCAAGACGGGTCTCTCAATGTTTGATTTAACGAGTCCATTGAAAGAAAACTTGGTATCGTTCATGTTTAGAGATTCTAAATGAATACAAAAGAAGACTCCAAATGGGTCCTTTTTTTGTATGATTTAGTACCTAAAGCCCAAAAAAGTATAAAATCATACCTTAGGGAACTCTTCCAGTCATGATTGGCTGGAGTGTTCCTTTTTTGTAAATAGTCCTATCCGAACTGAAAAACAGATAACCTACCATTGGATGGACGGATCTTCAAATACTTTAACGAGGGTGAAGAAGACAAGATTGCCTGACAATCTTTTCGTATTTAGGGAGCCTGGAAAGATTTTAAAGAGAACTCCATGAGGTTTCTTTACACAATGTCATTTTTTACGAGCTTGGAAAGAATTGGAAATGGACTTGATGATATTGTCATATTTAAGGAGTCTTAAAAAGAGGTGAAAAGAATACTCCATGATGCTTCTTTACACAATGTCAATTTTTAACAAGCCTGGAAAGAAACTAAAATGGACTCGAATCTTTCATACTAGATTTTAACGAGTGTGACAAAGTGTCGTAATAAATGCTCATCGACCTTTTTCATTTTATGAAAGTGCAAAAAATCCATAAACAAACTTCCTGAAGCTTCTTACTATGGTTCTCTTATCCTGAAATTGACTCAAAACAAGTGTTAAATGCATTCATAACTAGCATTAAGGGATTACGACAAATAAAATTTGAATAAAATATGATTTTATATCAAAACAATAGTATGTCAGACCCAAAAATGCATATATAAGTCATGTAAATAGTAAAAAATCAAATCATTTCACTATTTACCTATAGCAGAGAGCGCTTGGAGCATTTTCTTAGCCAGATCTTCAGTAGCTGATACTAGGAATTTCCACCGTCTGTTTTCAGCATCGTCAATTGCAGGTAACAGTTAAGACCCTTCTCTTTCATTTCATAGCATTTATTTTGAGTTTTGATGGGGTTTTGGGCTCATATGGAAAGCCCTAAAACCTTAAAAGTGGGCACCGCAGCTACCCCTTACGGGATACATGGTACCACTAGAGAACCACGCCTCTAACATAGCTGACAGGTGGTGCCACTACTTGTCTACAATGGTGCACAAGCGGTGCCAGTCGTGGAGAAATTAAACTAATAGTATGAGCAATATAAATTCATTCCTTTGATCTTTACTGATTAGGGATGATTATAATGCATACTATGATTGTTTTTGGAAGGTATAGGTTGCTCAAAACATGGTGATATGGAAGGAAAGACCACATGACAATGAGGATGCTACTGCTGAGAGAAATGTGAGTTGTATTGCTACATTACGGGACTATGGGATCCTGAAGTTCTTTCAGACCCCAAGCATGGTGTCACATGAGTAGTTACTGGAACACATACTACATATGTGGAATCTAGAGTAGTAATTTTTCGAGGTGGGGACCCATATTCTTACAGTGGAAGTAGAGGACATCTACTTCTTGACAGGTCTCTCAATATGGGGTGCCCTCATCTCACTGATAGGATCCCGTGGAGGGGAAATCACCACTCGAGAGCTTATATATTGTCACTGTGCACCAGGGACAGGTAAATTGGGGAAGAATATCCCCATCATAGTAGTGACGGATAGGGCCCTACGAACCTTCCTGTTCACCATGCAAAGGGTGGTTGGGAGTCAGGCTGTGCACCATGCTTCTAGGGCACACATGTTGTACGCCATAGAGGCCATGGAACCCACGGTGTTCAACTAGGCAGAAGACATGCTTTTAATCTTCAAATATTAGCTGACTAAGTGTCGATAGGGAGAGCTAAAGTAGTTTGGATTTGGTTCCATTTTAGCTTGCTTCTTCTTCGAACGGGTTCCACAGATGAGACCTCAGGTGGTCTTCCAGAGTCTGAGAGCATGGGATCCCCATATGCTGAGGTGGGTCCAGGTCATGGCTCGCACAGGAGTAGGTAGGAGAAGGTGAAGTTCAATGACCCATTCTTCAGATGGCTTCGAGATCAGATCCTCATGGTTGAGGATTATGCTTACGCAGGTATGGACTTCACCGTAGATCCTGACCTACCACTCCGACCTGGTGGACAGTGGGGTGACATCAGTAAGAAGCAAGAAACCCTAAAATGGATGAAATTTTTTTATGTTTTATATTTTTTATGTTAAGTGATGAGACCTGTATATTCTCATAAAGATGTAGGAGCAGCATGACCTAGAGGAGCATCTCCACTGGATAGGTGAGCTAGAGCCCGCTTTGTACCACAGGGTGATGATATCACCAGAGAGCTGGAGGAGAACCTGGAGAGGTTGAACTTCAATATCCTAGATGCTAATATTGATGACCTCCCAATGAGATATCAGAGATACATAGTGGGAGTATCGGGTAGATTCAGTAGGCTGCTACATAGAGTAGATCGAGCAGTGATGTGCTACCATGAGCACCACTAGTGTATGAGATATGTACTAAAAGCTGACAGCTTCAGGATTTTGTATGATGATTTTGACTGAAATCCTACATGCTTCAGATGAGGCCTCGGGACCAATTTTTTGTAAACATTTTCATATATATATATATATATATATATACATATATATATATATATATATATATATACAGACTTTTACACGGTGTTTATATGTTTCAAATGGAAAATGCATTTTCTATGAGTTTTATGTGTCTTTGAATGT
>LPNX010713167.1:1278174-1304915 GCA_001517045.1 Pseudotsuga menziesii
GACATCATGAATGGGTAATATGCCAATATAGGATGTAATTAGCTAATGATTCAGCAACTTCATTATGTTCCCTAGGGATATTCCTATAAGTGATGGTTTCAAATGACCTTTGTAGCAAACGTACTCTCCGAAAGAGACAGAGGAGCACCGGGTTCCTAATGGTGTAGACATGGTTTAAATGGAAAACCACGAGTTGTGAGTCCATCAAGACTAATAGATCACAAACATCCTAGGAGGTAGATTTATCTAGAAGACCGATGAATGCTTCATACTCTATGATGTTATTAGTAGTGGGAACTATACAAACCGCTCCTGAACTGACCAAACCTTCAGCTAGGGAATAGAGGACCCAAGCAGCCGAGGCGATATTCAAGGTGTGGTAGCAAGCACCATCAGTGAAGCTGTAGAAAGCCATCTGCATGACCAAAACATGGTATAAACAAATGCAGACACTAAACTCAAAACCATCTTGAAAATACTAAAATCCAATCAATATACATATATACAAGATACTACCCAAGAAAGACCTAGGCATAGTACCTTTTTAGGTACAACCCATTGCAAGGTTTTCCCAAAGGGATTCCATCATAATCAATGAGCTTGTAAGCTCCTTTCTCTAACACCTTAGAAATAACGAAAGGTTCGTACCACATGGACTCAAACTTATCCTTCCCTAGTTTGTCATATCTCTGATCATAAGTCGGTACTAGGTCACCCTCGTTAAATACACAAGGCTAGATGGATTTATCATACTACTTCTTGACATGTTTCTTATGTGCCTCATTAGCCAAGGAAGCATCTCTCCGAGTCTCGTTAAGGTTACTCAAGTACAAAAATATTTCTTCCTCTGCGGAAGTGTCTGGGAGAAGTTCGACGGTAAGTTGCAAGGATGGAATCTGACATTGGATCGGTAAGAAAGCTTCAAGTCCATAGACAAGATGGAATGGCATGAAACAAGTAGCTATTTTCATAGAAGTCTGATAAGCCCACAGAGCAGAGAAAAGAACGTGGTGCCAGTTGGACTTATGATCTCCAACCATCTGATGAAGCATAGTTTTAAAAACTTTGTTAATGGCCTCTACCTAACCATTAGCTTGTGGATAATACGGAGTAGAGTTTTCATGGCAAAAAACTAGCTTGGCACTTAGTTCCTCCATCATATGATTATGGAAATGGGATCCATGATTAGTAACGATGGACTGTGGAACTCCAAATCTAGCTATGATATGATTGAACAAGAAAAGAGTGGCAATCTTACCATCTTCTGCATATGTAGGCATGGCCTCAGCCCATTATGTGAAATAATCAATGGATATGATGATGTAACCATGCCCCCGGCTAAGGTAGGCTTACAATGCATGAAGTCAATCCCCCATTTGGTGAATGGGCCAATGGAAATGATGGGGTGTAGCGGAGCAGGATGGGTGCACTTTTTAGGATAAAAGTGTTGTTAAGGTGGGCATTTCTTAACAGCCTCATGACAGCCTTTGAAGATAGAAGGCCAGAAATAGCTAGCGTGAAGGATTTTCTGGGCTATATCCATCCCAGATAAATTACCTCCACATGCTCCAAAGTGGAAATCATTCAACACATGTTCATCCTTCTCATGAGTGAGGCATCGCTGGAGAATAGAGTCAATCCCATGTCTATACAAGGTATTATTCAGGATGAGATAGTATTTTGTGTGGTGACGGATATGGTGACGATCATCGTGAGATAAATGTGGCTGAAATCGTTGTGTTTGGAGATAAATCACAAAATATCCATACCAAGGATTAGTAGTGCTAATCAGGAATAGAAATTCATCCGAAAACGAATCACTGGGGTCAGATTCAGTCGAAGCACAAGGAAGATCACACATAAGCTCAACAAAGACCAAGGATTTCTTTGATGTAGCCTTGGAAAACTCCAGATGAAACTCCTGAAGGATGACGATCTAGCGGGAGTATTTTCCCCCAAGCACCTAACGAGTCAGGATGTAATACATCGGGTTCTGGTCTGCCAATACGGTGGTAGTGTAGAGCATAATGTAGTGACAAAAAATTTGTACAGCAATGACCATGGCCAATGCTAACTTTTCCACACATGAATAACGGGTTTTGAAATCCATGAGATTCTTGTTGGTGTAATAAATCACGTGCTCCTGACCGTGGAGATTTTCCTACACTAAAACCATGGCGATGGTAGTAGTGGAGGCAACAATATACAAGAGAAAGTCCTTTGAATAATATGGGGGGTGTATCATGGGTGAATGAGTCAGAGCGTGCTTGATATTATCAAAGGTGCATTGGGCCTGGTCATCCCAAAAGAATGGAGTGTTCTTATTAAGGAGACGCATACAACCGTGCATTTTCTCTGCGAAATTGCACATGAAATGACGGAGAAAGTTTTCCTCCCCTTGCAAACTTTGGATTTCAAGGAGATTAGTTAGGGCTGGTAGATCTAAAATAGTGGCAATCTTTAAAGGATTGATCCGGATGCCATCTTTGGATACCACAAAGCCTAGAAGACGTCCCATATCAACATAGAAAACACATTTATGTGGATTGAGCCCTATATTATAATGATGACATCTCAATAATATGTCTCTAAGATGACTAGGGTGGTCCTCTCATCATTGTGAATGAGTAGGAAGGTCGTTAGAGTACGGTTCAACAATATGTTTAATATCCCGAAATGCATAGGACATCGCGTGCTGGAATGTGGCTCCAACATTTTTCATGCCAAAAGGTAACTTCTTATATGCAAAGGTTCCCCATGGGAAAATGAATTCCATCTTATGCTAATCGGTGGGTAATATCTCAATCTGATTATAGCCAGAGAAGCCATCCATGAATGAAAAGATGACACTTTCAGCACAGTTGTCCATAATCTAATCGATGTGCGAAGTAGGAAAGTTTTCCTTGGGACAAGCTTTATTGAAATCCCTAAAATCAATGAAAACTCTAATGGTTCCCTACTTTTTATTGGTAGGGACAATGTTCAATACCCATTCCATCAGGGGTACAGGATAAATAAACCTAGCTTTTAGAAATTTCTCAATTTCAGCTTTAATAGCTGTGGCCTTTTGAGGATGGACTTGCCTAAGTCTCTTCCTGATAGGTTTAGCCATGGGATAGGTTTTAATATCATGGACCACAATGGATGGGTCAGTCCCCAGCATCTCTTTATAGGACCAGGAAAAAATATCACAGAATTCCTTAAAAAGTGCCTTATATGCTTCAGATTCATCTGCCGAGAAGTTCTTCCCAACATGAACATGATCGATAGTATCAGGCTTGACTGATATGTCAATCGGGTTCGTTTGAGTAATTTTGCAAAGGTTTCCTTTAGAATATGTATCTTGCAATAATACAGGAATTTGGGGAACATTGAAAATATCAGTAGGAAACAAGGATGCAAAATCATGGCTAACCGAATTGGTGTTGGGGAGGAACATGGATCTATGATGGTGATCCTCTGAAATGGGCTCATCCGTATGCATGATCTCCATAATGGACTCATCGGAAGGAAAAGTCTCAGAGAGATAATCTAGAAAGGGAAGAGAAGGTTCTAACCAGTACGGTAAATGGTAAGGATCCGAAGCCACTAGATGAAGGTCATCTGTGTGATCATCGGAAAAAGTTTGAATGGTGTCATACATAGCTTCGTGTGGACTCAACGAAGTGGAATCAACAACATGCTTACCCTTAGGCTCATAATCAAATGAGGCGATCATATGGACTATCGCAGTATCCGTACTAGGAGGAGTGGATGGAAAAATCCCCATAAGGGATGAATCCTTCAACATGCCTACCCCAATCGACTGGTAAGGAGGAGGGGACTAGCCTAACATGGGGATGTTATTAGCTATAGAGGTAGTAACATCCGGTGTATAGAAATCAAGCTGATCAATCGTAACAATTCTCTATAGATACAGAAATTGGACTGTTCAGAATACTGTTGAGGCAAAAATAGTCATGGCATAGAACCAATTCCTTCCTGGAAGGAGGTTGTAATCTAAAGGGGCATCTACAACTTCTACTTGGATGGAAATAGTTTCCCCCCCCAGCTTGACCGCTAGGGATGATATGAGACCATGGGGTTGGAAACCCCATCCATCAAAGGCCTTGAGGGTTGTAGGTGATGTGACAAGCTCGGGAGAGCCGAGATCCTTCCAACAAGTCAGAGACAAAACTGAGGTTGAAGCTCCTTCATCCAGTACCGTTTGGAAATTTTTATTTCCCAATAATTTCATAATGATCTGAAAAACAAGTTTATGCGGTAATCTAGGCTTATAGTTCTCAACATTGAAATGAATCAAGTTAGTATTATTCGAGTCTAAAGCTCCTAATGCTATCAACAAGTTTTTACATTGTGTAGGGAAACTTTGGAGTACCTCTAAGGTAGACATTGCACAAGATGCCTGAGGGAGATCTTCGACCACATTATAAAATTGATCAGCTCAGGCATTGGGATTAAAGACAGCCTTCCAAAGAGTACTCTTAGGTGGGCACAAAATCATGTCGAGAGTATTCTTCTCGATAGATAAGGGGACAATAGACGAGGATTCAAGAGAACTAGTAAAGGGAGATTTCCCTAAAGAAGAATGATATTCTTTATTTTCTGTGGGTTTGTCATAATTCTCACTTTGAGTTGGTATATTTATGGTATCTAAGGACATCATATGAATTTCCTCTGACAAACTAGAGTTACCTTGATTAGACATGTGGTCTATTAGTTGTTGTTGAGAGGGAAAAGGATTTGTAAGTATTGCAAGTGTGATATTGGACTTCAAAAACTAGGATATTTCATCCTGATGAGGACACTCCTTCGAAAAGTGGTCACCACCGCATAGCAGACAAGGATATTTTGCCTTCCTTTTCCCCTTGTCGTTATCACTGTTGGTTGGTCTTGGAGTCTCCTGTTGGTTTCCAAGTTTTTAATTTCTATTTTTACCTTTCTTTTTATTACTTCCCGAGGTTTGAGTACTTTGAATAGAGTTGAACTCGGTGGAAACCTTATGAGTCGAAGGAGTAGGGGGGGAAGTTTGGGGTTGCTTGGAAGGTTTCACCTCTAATGGGGATTGAATTGAACCAACAATCCCATCAATAGGTACTTCTGCTGGTGGCTTGGAAGGATCAGTGCTGGGGAAAGGAGCTTGAGGAATCAGGTCATAAAGAGTTCCAGAATAGGAATATACCAAGTCTAGGTACTGAGCTCGACTAATAGCCTTCTCTTTAGTAATGACACTGCCCATAGCCACATCTCGGGAAATAGGAGGCAACAAGGATTTGGTGAACCAATCAGCTAGTAACTGATCTAGAATAGGGGCCTTAATAATCCTTCTCCACCTTCTCCACTCATGAATATGATCAAAAATGTGGGTGGAGGTGTTCTGTCACAGAGAGGTTAAAAGATCAATGCCTATTTCATAATGAATAGGGAGCTGAAAGTGTGTAAGAAAAATGGTTGCCAACGAGCCAAAATCCACAAATGAATGTTGTGGGAGTGTTGTAATCTCACAGAACACATAAGGTTACCAATAATACATACTAAACATACATAACTATAAATCAGAGACAAGAGATAAGAACATATAGGAAAACATATTATATTATTGCAATGAGTTCATCCAAGACAGAGAACTGAACTGAGTTCTTGTTTGGCTCAACAGCCTAATATATACAATGTACAAACAGTTACAAAATAACTACCTGTCAGTTCGGTGAACCGACACGACTTTTAGTTAGCCAACCTAATCTTTCTAGTTAGTCGGCTGATCGACTAAGTCATCCCATCGACTTAGTCGGCTGATTGACTAAGTTGGTCTTCATTCAATTTGACTTCGTTGAATTTCTCCTTCTACATCTCCCCCACGAACAAAACGTTTCTTCGTCCCGAAGAAAGAGGGAGGTACAAAAAATGAAGCTCTGTCGAATCGTTGAAAATTGCTACTGCGGTGGACTGTGCAGATGGATGGTTGGTCTCTTCTGGACACAGACTTTGACGATGGCTAGTGCTATGATGGCAAGGTGATGCTGAAAGTTTGTCCAACTCTGCAAGGCTTTCTGGATGTCGATCGTCAATGTCGTTAAACTTGATAGTACCGACATCTTTTCTGAAATGGGCATTTCTGCAATTTTCTCCATATTGGGGCCTAAGGAGTGGTTCTGCTCTTCTGCTGCATTGATAAGTCGTTTCATCTGGGGGCAGATGACATCGACCTTTTCTAGGTTTGGCAGATCCTGTTGCACCCATTGGTGTGCTTCCCGTTCTAGTTTCTACAGCTTTTTGGTCTCCAACACTATCTGATCTTCTATCGTCTGTCTGAGTGTTGCTTCTGTGGTTTTCCTACTCTCCAAGGCCTGAATGCCTTGGCGAGTCTGTCGTGTCTGTTGGTAGACCTGACCATAGTGAGTAGGCCAGTTGTGTAAAACATCTTCTGTGACGACATACTCCTCCATGTGGTCCTGGAGCACCTTGTAGACCTCTAAGAAGGCAGTGTGATGTGCGAGGAGTAGCCGAGCAGTCTCCTCCTTTTGTTCTTCCTTAGTCTCTTGCATCTGGTCCTGGACGGTCGATACCATAGTCTCAAAGAGTTGGTATGCTCTTTTAAGTGGTCGATCTGTGTCGACTTCGACAGGGCCTAGTATCACAGTTTGTGCTAGAGCTCTGCATCTGCCGAGAAGCTCGACTTCTTCTGCATTTTTGGCTATAAGCTCTTTACTTTTCCGAGCCATCCTTAGCTTTGCTTCTTTGGCCATGGTTTTGAGGAGTTGGCTGACCTCTGTGTCAGTCAAGGAACTTGCATCCCTTAAGCTGATCCAGATATCAGAATTTTTGGTCTGATGTGCTTTCTTCTTCTTGTGTTTGTCGGCCTCCTGCTCCCGGGTGCCTTCAGCAGTTGAGGTTGGGTCTGTGGTTAGGGGAACGGAAGTCGATGGATTTTTTGGTTGGGGGGTTAGTTTGACTACGTCCGGATGAGAAGATGTATGTGGTTGTGATAGGTCTGGTTGTGAATCTGGTGGTGGTGGGGGGGTTGGTGAAAGTGGTGGTGGAGGCGATGGGGTCGAAGAAGGAACTAGGGTGGATGGGTTGGCTGGAATGTGTGGTGGACTTCCATCGAAAGAGATACCTGCTTCCGAAGGTGTAGTGGGTAGGTCATCCTGGGCGTCGGTGTTGATTGGCTCTGTGACAGACTGTGATGCTCCAATTACATCGCCTTGTTGGTCTCGGGTGAATTTCGTCGTAATATTTTTATAGGGATTTTTGCGTGCATAGAGAGGAGCTATTGTTCGTATTTTATGGGCCGACTGAAACAGTGCAGGAAGTGTCGCGAAGAAATCTTTAAGCTCAACATCTTGGTCGACCTTGGCTTTGACTGTCTCTGGGATTGTTGTTTGATATACGTTCTAGGGACTACCCAACTGTTGTACTGATGCTTGCTCCTCGACTACGAGTGTCGGGGATGGAGGTGGAGGGGTCGACAACGTTTTCAGGTGCCGATGTCATTTTTGCTTTCTTTGGCCAACCCTCCGAAGCTCCTACGTCCAGATACCATTGAAACTGAATTTCAACTAATACTTTATTTGCAGCGGTGTCCTTGATAATGTCGACGGCCACAGCTACTAGCTCCTCCTCATCGTCGAACGAGTCAGCAAGGAGAAGCTTGCACTTACCCTTGCCTTGGTGTAGTTTTTTGGCCTTGATCCTCTTTCTGGCGACAGCTATCTCCTTGGCCAACTTCTTAATGATGCTTTTAGATAAAGCATATTCCGGGTCGGCGTCCTCAACTTCACCTATCGATATTTGAATTGGGTCGACAGTTGCTGGAGCCAGAGGGTTTTTTTGTTGTTGTGGTTGTACTGTTGGTTTTTGTTGTTCTGTCGGCTATGGGTCAACTACCTTTACAGTCGGAGGTTTGACAGTGATGTGTACCCGACTGGTGGGCACGGTTGGGGTGTCCTCTGACACAAATGTACTGATATAGAGGTTCAGCTCGTAGTATTCCTCTTTTTCCTGGTCGGTAAGTGCCTCTGTGATGGAGAAGTCGACCTGTTTGGTAGCCTCGAGTATTTGTATTTTTCTTTGAGCCTGTCAGGTCAATTCGTGGAAAATCTAATCGACCGTCGGATAGTATTCGAGGTCCTGAACTTGCATGTACCAAATCGACGTGTGGTCGAGCTCTAACTATATATGGGAGTCCATAGGGAGGTTTCATCAGATGTTTTGGGGCACCCTCCACCTCGTCGTGCGAACCTTCAACTACTGAAACCAGTTTTCTAAGAAGACTTTCCCCTGTGCTAGCTCATGCAGGGTTCCTTTTTGTGAGAAGGGTTTGAATCGGTTCATTTCAAACCTGGTCGGCTCCTGGAATACTAGACTGCCTTCTGGATAGATATGATACATGAAAATCCAGAGAATAAGAGAGGGAAACTTGATTATACCTCCTATCTCTTGACATCTTTCGTAGATGGTTTTGACCATGTCGGCAACATAGTCTCCCCATCGGTAGATCCGACCGTTAGTCGTAATTGTGTCAACAGCCTCCAGCATCTCCAGTTTGAGGTCGCTACCTCGACCGGCTAATGTAAGGGTGATTGCAATGATTTTAGCCACAATTTGTGGCGTCCATGTCATAATCTGGCCAATCATCAGCCCCTTGGAATTCTTTCCTGACGGTGAGCCCACAAGCTCTTTGACTAACCCTTCTTTTATCCCAATTGGTACAGGGATGCCTTGGTTGGACAGACTAGTAAGTCGTGAGATAACATCCCTGCTAATGTCGATGGGCCTGTCGAAGTAGACTCAGCCATTGTGGTAATAGCTGATAATGAATTTGACCGCTGCTTCTTTCGTCCCACCAAAGCTTGCCATTAGTGGTGCGTTAGGGTAGTTGAAGATGGTGCTCTGCCGAATTTTCTCAGCGGCCTGGGTCATCCTTTTGTCGACATAGGCCCATTCTTGGATTTCTGTCTAGAGTCTCTACCATTGGCCGTCTTGGACTTTAGCATTTTTAATGTTCTTTAATCGGCAGACCAAGAGTGTGTCCTTTGCCTGCAGCTCTCTTGCCTTAGCTGCTGCGTGGGTCAGTTTGGGTGCCATTGTGTCAGGTTGGTCGAAGGTGTGACAGGGTTCTTGGTCTTTAGTCGACTGAGGTTGCGGTTGCTCTGTGGGTAAATGGTGTGGTGGATGAACCTTCGACTGTCTTGTATTTATAGGCACAATTGTGTTTTCATGTGGGGATGGACGTATTAATGGTGGACTGGACAGTCCGGCTGTAATGCTCAAATGAGACTTAATGGTGGAATGTGTGTGGCGCTCGAGGCCATCAATGCGTGATGGGACTCTTGAGGTCGTCGGTCAGTGTCGGTGGTGAAAATGGTCGGCTGGGCTGGTCGATGAGGATGGTCAAGGATGATGATGTCGGTTATCAAAGTAGTGAGTTGCTATCATGTTTGTGGTGTTTGACTGTATTGTATTTTTTTGAATTTTTTTCTTTTTATGGGTTTTGATTGATGGTTAAGGTCGTTTTTTTTTTTTTAGTTTCTGTAACGTTTGAGTCGGGCTCCATTAATGAGCTTCTGAAATACCAGGCCCTGTAATGTCTTTAGTCGGACTGAGCCATTGGGGTGTATTTCTTTGACAATGTAAGGTCCCAACCATTATGTATGTAGCTTCTTGGGTTTTCCTTTGACTTGACTGTTATAAAGTAAAGCAAGGTCGCTGACTGACAGGTTTTTGTTTTTGATGTTACGGTCGTGCCATGCTTTCTGTTGTTGTTTGTGAATTTCCTGGTGTTGGATAGCCATGAGTCTATGTTCTTCTAGCTTACTAAGCTGGAATAGTCGGTCCGTTCGTGCCTGTTCGACATCGACATGTATTAGTTGTGCAACAAGAGGTGTATACTATCAGAAATGTAGGGGGACGACTGCTTCTTGCCCGTAGACTAATCGGAAGGGGGTTTGCTCGGTTGACCATTTATATGCTGTCCTATATGCCCAGAGAACCGCAGGGATTTTCTCATCCCAGTCATCTTTGTTGGTGTTGCATATTTTGGTTAACCCTTTTGTCAATGTTTTGTTGAAAGCTTCAATCGTGCTGTTCAACTGATATGCAGTGCTTCGTCGGTGGTCGATGTGAAACCAGTCGGTCAAATTTTTGATGGTTTTGTTGATAAAGTGTGATCCTTGGTCACTGATCAATGTGAGTGGGCATCCGAATCTAGTGATAATTTTTTCATAGATAAACATAGCAGCGACCTCACTTGAACATGTATCGACGGGTTCAGCTTCTGCCCATTTGGTGACATATTCCACTGCAGTGATAATATATCTTGCACCTGATCATTTGGAAGGGATAGGGAATGGTCCTATGAAGTCTATAGCCCAAATTTCAAATGTGAGACTAGGGTTTACAGATATCAAGGGCATTTCTGTGCTTGGGAGAGGTCGACCAAGTCTTTGACATCTGTCACATCGACTAACGAAGCTTTTGCAATATTTGTGGATTGTCGTCCACCATAATCCTGACTGTTGGATTTTCTTTACAGTGGTGTCTGCTTGGAAATGTCCTCCTGCAGGGCCATAGTGTGCTTCATGCATTATTTGTTATCTCTCATGGTCGAGTACACATCTTCTAAGAATTTCGTCTAACCCCATTTTGTACAAAAATCCATTGATGAGGCTGTAGGGTGTAGCCTTCATAGCTAAGATTTTTTTTTCTTGGTGTTCAGACCTTCTGGTGCCTGACCTGTCTCCAAGAACTAAGCTATTTCTTCCAGTTCTTCGGGTACGGCTTCTATGCGGAATAGGTGTGCATCTGGCAAGTCGTCATCGACTCCGGTCAGTTCCTCTCCTGTGTCGATACGGGATAGGTGGTCGGGCCCGACATTTAACTTTCCTGGTCGAACCACTACTTCAAACTCGAATTCTTGAAAAAGAAGTAGCCACTGACAAATTATCCCATGATGAAGAGGTTTATTAACAAGGTACTTCAAAGCTTGATGGTCAGTATAAAATGTGAAGGGGTTAGCCAATAAGTAATGTCGATACTTTTGGAGGGCAAAGACCATACCTAGGGCTTCTCTTTCAGTGGTCGAATAGTTCCTTTCAGCCTTATTTAATTTTCAACTGCTGTAAACTATAGGGTAATCCATCCCATCATCCCCTGGTTGAGTCAAGATTGCTCTGATTGCTATTCCTGAGGCATCGATATGCACATGAAATTTGGTTGACCAGTTTGGAAATTTGAGTATAGGGGCTTCGACCAGTTTTATTTTCAGTTTGTCGAAGGAGATCTGGCATTCCTCTATCCATTTAAATTCTTGGTCTTCCTTTAATAATTCTTCTAGAGGGTAGGTCATGTCTAAATAATGTCTTATGAATTTCCTATAATAGCCTGTATGGCCCAGTAACACCCGAACTTGTTTAGGTTTTATTGGTGGTTTCAGGTCAAGGATGATTTTAATCTTGGCAAAATTGACTTTGATACCATCTTTATAGACAATATTCCCTAAGAGTATTCCTATAGGGGTCATAAATATACACTTCTTAATGTTCAGGGAGAGTTGAATCTGTCGACATCTCTCCAGCATAAGTCAAATCCATGTGCAGTGATATTTTAAGGTGGATTAGATAGTCCAATCGTCGAAGTATACTGCCATGGTCTTATAGATATATTCTTGGAAGGTCTTGACAAACAATTCGGGAAAACACTGCAGATGCATTCTTTAGCCCAAAAGGCATAAATCTGTAAGCAAAAGAGCCAAATTCACAGACAAATGTTGTCTTCTTTTGATCTTCTTTTGCTATGGGCACTTGGTTATACCCTGAGAAGCCATCTGTGAATGAATAACATTTATGGCCTGCAACTTCATTCAAGATCTCATCAGCATAGGGGGTTGGGAATGGATCTGTTAATGTTACTTTGTTAAGCTCCCTAAAGTCGACACAAATTCTCAACCTTGTCGGGTCATGTTTCTTTGGCTGTACTACCATGGGACTTGCCCATTCAGACTAGTCGATGGGGTAAATGATCCCTACTGCTAACATGTTGTCTATCTCCTTTTTAACTATTTCTTTGTACTTATGAGCTAGTTTATAAGGTCTTTTCTTGACAGGTCGGACATCAGGTTTAGTGTCTATTTTCATTTCTCCCATTTCTTGTACTAAGCCTTTTAAGTCTTTATAGTCCCTTGCAAAGACATCCTGGAACTCTCTAAGTAAGTTCACTATTTCAGTGGTCTGTTGTTCATTCCAGTAGTCACCAATCTTGGCTATTTTTGGTCGGTCGTCATTTGAAATGTCGACCTCCTTAGTTTTCACTTTGGCATCTAGCCATTCTGGTGCTTTAGCTTCATTGATCATCCAACTTCCTTCTATGAACTGTGAGATTGTGGCAAGGAAGTCAGCTGCATTCATTCTGTCAAGATCTAGTTTGTCGGTGGTCTCGACTTTCAAGATTGAGTAGATCGGTTTGGTTGTTTCAATGTGGTCGGTCTTCCATCTGAAGCTCTTACCTTCTGTGTGTTAATTTTCTAAGTGTAAATGTGTCAACTGTGATTTTGGTTGAGTGTGTATCTTGTTACAGTCCTTGATTTGTCGATGGTCTTGGGAAGGTTGTTTTTCTGTCGGTTGGAGAAACTGTTTGATTTGGTGTACTGTCCCAGCCAATTTTTTGTTTTGAGGTATGAAATGGAAGTCCGTAATAAAATTTTCTTTAAGTTCATGCCAAAAGAAGGTTTCACCTCTAGCTTCCTCCATCTTATACCATTTATTAGGTAAGTCGGCTAGGGTTGAAGGAAACAGATGTGGCCAGGCTCGCTCATCTTTGTATCCAAGCCTTCTCCACTCCTTTTCACAAAGCTTGATGTGTTCTTCTGGGTTTTGTCCTTGGACAAAGATAGGGATTTGAGCTTCCTGGGTTAACTTTTTTCCACCAAACCGTTCGACAAAGAAAGTTGAAGCAGTTGTCCAAGTCTGCAATTTTGATTGATGGGTGTCCCACCATCTAGCTGCTTGACCTGTAAATGTTTCCACTAAGCTTTGAAGTCTGCCATGTTCTTCAATATTTTTAGATACTTGTTCGACATGCATGATTGGGGATTCTCTCTCCTTATACCTGGGCAGTTGAGTAGTATGTAAGCTGGTTGGTTGTAAGGTGGGTCGTTCCCTGACTTTCCTTTCAAATACTTTGGGGATAATTGATACAATGAAGCACTGTCGGGTGGGTTTTTTCTGTACTTTTTGTATAGTCCAGCACCCTCTTGCTTTTGTTTCATAATTTTCCATTTCCCAATCATATAATTCAGCATCTGAATTATAACCAATTAAGTCTTGGTTACCTAAGTGAAGTTCCCCATAGATGTTTGGCTCTGTATAGTCCGTATTGTTTTGGATTTGATACAGTTGTCTAACATCGACTTCCTCCTCAATCGGTTTGGTCCAAGGTGCTCCTTGGGAAGGATTAATGGGTACAATGAATTTGTGACCATTTCCTTTTAACGTAATTCACTCTTTGTCCAAGGATATGGAGGCTTTCATCTTCCGTCCCCAAGGTCGACCAACTAACGCTGGAAAGGAGCTAGATCCTTCCTTTGGGTCAATAATTTCAAAATCAACCTTAGTTGATATTCCTTTGATGGTCGTGTCGACATTTTTCCAAACCCCAATGGGTTCAATGAGACCTTGGTCGGCGAGTTTTAGGTAGATTCTTGACTCATAGAGGCGAGGTCAGCCCATCTTTTCCCATGTATCCCAAGTCATGATATTTACCTGAGATCCGAAATCAAGCACTACTTGTTGGACGTGGAACCCTTCGATTTCCAGGTCGACAAGTGGGTCGACATCATTTTTGTCTTTTTGATTTAGGCTGCAAATGTTCTTAGTTTGTTTTTCGGGATTAGTACTTTTTATTTGATGCAATAAATCAATGAATTGGGCTACAGATTTGTCTATTTGAGTGAGATAGATTAATTGTTGTACTGTGTTAGGTCGACTGCTAACTAGGTCTTCTTTTTGTGCGATGTCTTGAAATATATGTGTTGCTTCTTGATATGTGTGTTTTTCTTTCATAGGATCTGGATAGCCATTTGTGTTTTTAATTTTACTAATTTGGGGATTATCAGGGCCTGTTTTTGTGCCTTGTCGAGTAACGATAGGTAGATTCTTAGTAGTTAGCACATCATGCTTTTGTACACACGACAAGACATTAACATTTTTCTTATTATTGATTTTCTATAACATGGTAGGACAATCCTCCAGAGAGTGATCACCTACTCCACAATGGTTAAATCATTTTAGATCAGTCCTGTCCCTATATGGACAGTCGACGTATTGGTGACCTTCTTTATGACATATAAAGCACTGGGTAGATCGACGCGGTCGTATGTCACAATTCCCGACGAATCGACCTCTTCCTCCAAACCCTTGTTGTCGATTGTCATACCGGCGCTCATAACGTCGGCCTTCGTATCTTTGCCCATTCTGGTCATTGGTATTATTTTACTCATTATTTTGCGCTACTGCATTCGTCTGGTAGACCGCCTGATAATTCTGTCGATTTTTCAGGTTTAATTGACAGTCGACCGTGTTGTGACTTTTTGTCTCACAGATGGTGCACCAGGAAGCCTTTGCATTTTTCATGTTAAACGGACATTCTTTCATAGAATGATCTCTGTGCTCCTGGCAAATATCGCAAAATTCTTTAGTTTGCACAAAGAGGACGTCTTGTTGACTGTATTTGTGTCGACAATTATCTTTCGAGTGTCCGACCGTCGAACATTTAGTACACCAGATTTCTTAATTCTTGAGGGTCAGTTATTTCAATGACTTCTGCACATTATTGAGCTGTTCCTCTAGTCTGTGGTCTATCGGATAGGCAGGTATATCTTCGTCCATTTCCACCTACAGAGCTTTGGTCAGCGCATCTTCATATGTCTTAAACGTTTCCAGACTGATATGTCGGCGTACTTTCTGCGATAATCCTACAAGGAACCATTGAATTAGTAGTTGCTCATCAATAACATAATATAATTGGCTTAATAGGTCCTTCCAACGTTTGTCGTAGTCACAGACTGTCTCCCCTGGATTTTGCTGTGTCGTTTTGAGTTTCTTGGCGGCCAGGTGCTTGGCATCTGGGGTTTTGAAGAATGATAAGAACTGTGCCTTGATCTCAGCTTTCATCGCTTTGGGTTTCCTTTCCAAAAATTTCATGTACCATGTCAAGGCCCTTTTTTGTAAGGCTCCCGCGAACTGAACCATTTGTCGATCTTCATCCGTCACCTGGTTTGCTTCCCAAGTCGACTCGCAGATGAACCAATGTCATCTGGGGTTTTCATCCCCCTCGTAAAGAGGAATGTGAGCTGATCCGTGACCCATGTCTGAGTCACTTTCACTGCTCAAAGAAGTTGGTGGAGGTGGAGGTGTGGGTGGTGGTGAAAGTGGTGAGGTTGTTGATGTAGTCGGGCCTGCGGAGTTTTGGTCTATGGAACTTGTGCTCCCATTGTTGGTCGATTTGTCTTCGACGTATAGTGGGTTGTTGTGGATTTCTACTATCGATGGTCCACTGCAAGTTTGTGTGTGCAGGTATTCTTGTTCAATTTCTTCAAAAGCTGTACTTTGTGGGGGGGGTGCTCCTTCCTACATCGGTAAGAGCAAGTGGATACTTCGGAGGGAGGGTGCTGCCTAAAATGTCACCTAGTTTCCCTTGAGCGGTCGACATATGATAAGGTGTCGAACCGTGTATGTTTCGTCACCTAGTCAACTCCATATACTGTAGTCACCAGCTCGTAGTCGTAGATCCTCTTCGATAATAGTCTGGATTCGAGTATGTGGATTTGCTGGGGAAAGGGTTATTCCGTCATCGGGAGCTCTTATTTGGAGATCTTCTGGCTACTCTATCCACACTTCTTCCTCCATAGGGGACACCTCTTGTTCTACGCCCTCTTCCTGTCGGTCATGACCCGACTCTAGCGGATTCTCTTCACGGTCGTTCTCCCTAGGTTTTTTCTCTCTGCGCAGCTCTGCGGCTCTTTCGCATCTGGCTTCCCTTCTCTGCTGTCTCTCATCCCTTTCTTGTTTCTGAATGTTCGACATAATTTCGTACAGTACTATTTTCTTCAGGTCCTCTACTGTCAAATTTTCATTACTGGTGACATCTATCCTCCTTAGGTCGACTAGGATCCACTATACTCTACCTCTAACATAAGACCAGCTACCCCCCCATAGCCTACCCAGCACTTTTAGAAAGCACGTATAGTTCAAATTACTTGCTCAGGAAGTATTCCCACTCCCTATCTGCAATAAATTTCTCCCACTTCCTCTGCTTTTTCCACCCAGTTGGTGTTTGCTGGCTGTTCGCACAGTGGTGGTTGAGGTTCGACGATGTGGCCTGCTCCGTTCTCTATCAAGAATTTGAACAGCAAGGTTGGCAAGGAGCACAAGAATTGTTTAGTGAAATCGGTGTAGAATTTCACTTTGACAGTTTCCACCGACGTTCGGTCTTTGACTGCTTTCTCCTCATAGAAGTCATCGGCTATTTTCTCAAACCACTTCGAAAAATTCGTTCGTCCCCCTCGAAACAGTTTATCTAGAAACTGTTGTTCTTTAGTCACGTCCGAATTTCTCATCCAGAAGCTGCTTCAACAATTCTGGCATAGACTCGACGAATTTTTCATGTGTCTCTGTGAAAAATCTTGCTTTGGCTTCAGCGTCTGTTAATCTATTTCTTCTTGCGTAATTTTGCAAGTAGTTCACAACTTTACGGTCCCACCAGTCCTTGATCTCTTGCTCTGGTATCATATGTGAGCATATATTTTAGACATGTACTACCGGCAATGGAACCAATGTTGTAATCTCACAGATCACATAAGGTTACCAATAATACATACTAAACATACATAACTATAAATCAGAGATAAGAGATAAGAATAGATAGGAAAACATATTATATTATTGCAATGAGTTCATCCAAGACAGAGAACTGAACTGAGTTCTCGTTTGGCTCAACAGCCTAATATATACAATGTACAGACAGTTACAAAATAACTACCTGTCGGTTCGGTGAACCGAAATGACTTTTAGTTAGCTGACCTAATCTTTCTAGTTAGTTGGCCGACCGACTTAGTCAGCTGATCGACTAAGTCGGTCTTCATTCAAGTCGACTTCGTCGACTTGCTCCTTCTACATGGAGTTCAATGTACTACTTCACGGTCATACCAGTCAAAGTTAGCTGAAAGAGTCGTAACCAAATGGAGTCATCCATGAGGGAATTTGAAGAACACCACAAATGGAATGCCATAACATGGTTCTTTGAATCATCTCCCTACTTCCCATCGAATTTTAGGATATCTGATGGTAACTTTACCGAAATGGGAGGCGATGAGGGATTGCGTCGAATGGGGTCATTAATCAACTTGGACAAATCAGGCAAGTCCAGAGTTGCTGGGAAAGTTAAATGTCAGTTGGGTTTCACATACTGGTAATATTGATATGGCATATAATTACTAGTAGGACCATAAGTTGACAAAAAAACAGGTTGCTGTGACGAAGAACTAATGGAAAATCCACCCGCAGGGGGTTGATTTTTGGGATCAGGACCACTAGGACCACTAGGGCCTCTAGGAGTAGGACCACCAGGACCACCGGGACCTCTAAATGCACAATAGACGAAAGATCATGAAGATCCTTAAGGCTTGTGAAGCCAACTAGAACCAATGTCCAATGCTCAATGATGATATCCTAGTCTCAGTCAAAAATTTTACTTTTTGAAGGAAGGAAAAATAAGTTTACTATGCAAACAAGAAATGAAACCTAGAAGGTAATCTGGTGTTCTTCTTTTAGTTTATACAGTAGAAACGAAAAGAGATCTTACTAGCACCCTAAGCTTTTCAAAAAACAAGAAATCCTTTTGCAAACACAACCAACAAGCATAGAAGCGGATGAACACTCGAAAATCATAATATATCCTTTGAATTTCCTAATCAAACCAATATTAAACCATAAAATTTCAAGCCACAACCATAAGATTCTATCACACAATTCTAACAGTGCAGAACTGAAAGCAACATAACTCAAATTTTTACAAAAAAAATGAGAAAAAAGGTTCTTGGAATGATTCCTGCTTGGCACCGTGCTTCTCTAGTGTTGACAGGGTGGTTCTATCCTTGCACCGCTTTTGGGTTACAGGTAGTGGAACTGCATGCTTCCCACTCTATTCAAGTAGTGGCACCGCTCTTCATACACTGCATAGGTGTGGTTCCCTATAGATGACCAAAACACAAAGAGAATGATGGATCAAGTAAAAAAAAGACTAGATCAAGGTAAATACTACTAGATTGAATATGGAAACAAAGCATAAAAGGTCAAGATGAATTAGATCTGAACAGATCTGGAAGTTTCAAACCCAAATAGATCAAGTCAGAAAGTAGATATGACTGAAGGGGGTTGGAGAAGGAGCCTGGATACAGACAAGAGTTGCAGAATCGAGGAAGATTAGAACAATTGATACATATATCTATTCCCCAGCGGAGTCACCAGATTTGTTAGCTGGAATATTTCACCTCCTGCGAACAACAAGGTGTTCCACTGGTCTGAATGGTTCAGATCCAGAACAAATAGAGGATAGAGGTTGAAGACACTCCCTGGACACCATAGATACCTGGAATGCAATGCCTTGATAGTTACCCTGTGTACCTGTAATAAGCTTCAACACGCAAACACATCGAAACTGCCAGAATATAATATACTGATCCATGTTAGTGACTAAGGAATCTAACAACATACATGTGAAATAAAACAACAACAATATATCTGGGACAGAAATCAACTTGCATTAACATAGAAACATGAAGAAGTTTACAACCAAGCCTTACTGTTGACATGCATCTCCATGAAACCAAGAATTCTCATCCCCATAAGCTCCGACTCTAACTCTCTATGCTCTACAAATGGTCTTGGGCCAAGTGATCAATCCAACAGAAGAACAATACCTTAAGAGTTCTCCCCTCAAGCATGGACACGAGCTTGTATTTATAAGGCTCAATGGATAGGGTAGGTTGAGATATTAGTGGATGAGGTGGCCTCTAATATCCTAAGATGAGGGATCTCGAGCTCAACTAATCCACAATGGCAGGGATAAGGGAGGACACAAGGCTTATCATCTAGAAGCCTCGAGAAACTTCTATTTTTCCCTTTTTACCCAGGGTACCGTATTTCTCCTTAAGTGACAGAGTGGTTATGGTAAGAAATGATTATGGACTAAGGGCCATAAGTGGTGGCACCGCTTGTGGACAATAAGGGATAGGTGGTACAAAGAAGATACTGCTCCTGGACAATAGAGGAAGCGCGATGCTGGGAATTTTCATGGAAGATTGACAATTAGCATGAGTTTCCACTCTAAGAGTTGGGATTCAGGGAAAGTAGGTATGTCAAATGTCTTACCACATGATGGTGATAGGATTTTGGTATAACACTGACATGGGTATACCCACCCTAGGAAGATATTTTATATTCGGAAAATTTCCTTGTTTGAATTGCAGGTGTTTATCCGACTCCTATGTTCATAAACTACCCTTTTCCATCATGCCTTGATCATTAAAGAGTATCGGTCCAAAGAGTATCAAAATAAAATAAAATTCAATCTATTTCAACCCCCAATATAGCTTTAGACCTCACACATTAGGGGGCATTTGTTAACAATAAAATTGAAACCCTCAAAGATGATGGTCTGAAAACATATCTTCTTTTCTCCCCCAACATGAAGACCAAAATTTGGAACAAATTGAGAGCTTTGGTCTCTCATCGGACCACTACTTCCGTAAAGGAAGAAGTATGTGAAGACAAATGTTTCTCTAAAGAATTAAATACCAAGATTACATACAGATCAAAACCTAGTCACCACAACTCCTGGAGTGGAAATAATACATGGCATATGTATTAATTGTCCTAAAAACCTCAAAATTCAAGTAAAATGCCCCAAAACTAAGGAAAGTGGGGTTTTTGAAGGAAATAATCAGAAAGCTTAAAAAATACTAATCTCACATTCATGGTTAGTGATTGGAAACAGAAATACCAATGCTATAAAAGGAAGGCATATGAGGTGAAAGAAGGAGGAAAAATTAGAGAGAAAAGGCATGCTGGAGGAATGAGAAGATATATAGAACCTTTCTTGCACACCATAGTTTATTTGATCATTGGAATTGATGGTGAAGGGTAGTTTAGAGCAAGTGAGAAAGAGATTCACCCATTATTGGGTTGTAATCACTTTCCTCTCAGTTTAATATGATGCAATTCAAATTTCCTCTAAATATTGTGTTTCAATCCATGTTTGTTTCATGTATTTTTGCAACATTTAGTAGATGGATTTCATTCTTTTTTGAATTTTTAAGAGCTATAAGTAAGGAAATAGCTAGGTGCTTCTAATGGATGCCTAAATTCCATGGAGGATGGAGCAAACAGATCTTCACCAAACAACACGCTACAAGAGGTAACCTCCTCCCTTCTCTCTCTCTCTCTCTCTCCTTCAAAAAAGTGTAGAAATTTCAGGAAATTGTCCATTATTGCATATATTCTGTCAGCAGGATTCACCTTCCCTATATCTAAGGATAGATAGGATGTAGAAAATTCCCTTCAGTCAAATATACTAATAGCACAAATTCCACCCCCAAGATGGGCATGATTTCCACAAGGAAAAGGGGAACAATAGGCTCACATATATCCAAATACACATCAAAGTTCAACCAATCCAATCTATAGTTGGGTTTATCAGGATACTAAGCAAGTGGAAAGGAAGAATTACTAGTCTAGTGAGCTCAAACACATAGATATGAGAACCTCCACAAGATCTATTTGTCTTTCCCCAATACAAAATTGATTTCTTGCCCCAATACACCTCCACAAGCAAAAACATGATTTTCAAAAATTGATGGTGTGCCCCAATACGAAATTCACTTCCATACCTATCCATTTCGAATACATTAACTACCTCAACCAACATCTGGAAGAATTAAATGATTGGGTGTATAAGACAAAATGGGTAGTTAAGAGTTTATGGGTTCTCTCATTGACATTTGGCTTAACACTATTGGCTCAATAGTTTGAAAAATTTCCCTCCCTATTACTTGTGAAATAATTCCCCCATCTGTTGTTGCATTACATAGCTAGTTGTGGGTATTTTACTAAATTGCATATTTACATGATGTCTCAATTTATATTGTGCCTAGCTAGCACAAGAACCATAGGTATCACTTTTAATAGAGATACATAAAACTCTAAATCCATGGTGGGGCCTTGGCCTTGACCTCCTCACCATGATTTAATAACGATATTTACACATGTACAATTTTAATGCAATAAGGGTCAAAATAGGGATATTATAACAGTCCTCAACAGTATGATCTGCGGCACTGCAATAAGTACATTACAACTGAATATTTAGAAAATATCACTGGTAATGTCCCAATACTCCACAATTATAGCATTTCATAGGTCCACGACCTCATCCCATGCCTCCTTCTCAATCGAAGGCTCCATTTCGACCTCCTCAGAATTCTCCGCAAAATCCTCCTTGTGGTTGGTACTACAGTTGATTAAACTGTTGCTGCTGAATAGGATTTAGTTGAATATACCATGGTCAAGTATATTGCGGATAGGTATACTACGACTGCTACTGTATCTGAGTGTACTGCAACTGTTGTGGAGAAAAATGCAGTTGTTTTTGAACAAAATATGATTGTGGTTGAACAAACTACAATTGCTGTAACAATCGCTATCCCAGTCATTTCTCTTCTCCTTTCGAAAAATGTGTATCCATGGTTCTTTCTTGGAGCAAGTTGTATGCTCTACAATCCTTTTCTTCATGGCCAATGAAGCGACGAAAATTACATAACAAGTTTTTGGGTTTCGACAATACCTTTTGGAGTAGACATATTCCTCATGCCGATGTCCTCTGGTTTGAAAAATCTGACACCATGGTAGTCCCCCTTGGCTCAATGGGTTCAGGGCTCCTTCATGTAGATATTCTTGGAAATCTGGGCATTGATACTTATGATTCCCTTCTGTTTGAAACCAAGTGTACCATAATTCTTCGTGAGCATATTTTCCCTTGTTGATATCAAGTAACTAAATAGCAAGCTTTGATAACTAGGAATGAATTTGGCTCATGCCAACTCCTATTTCGCCAACGAGGGAAGCTTCCAAATTCATAGCAATATCTAGTGCCTCAGTCTATATCACAATATTATTATGCATTAATGGCATACAAATGTATGGTACCAGTGTTTTGATAAACCATTCCTTGTTTTGGATGTCGCTCATCCCAAAACTGACCTTAGCCATCAGAGTTTTAAACCATTGATCAAAATCCCATACAAACGTGTTCGGGAATTTCTTTATCTCCTTCAATTCAGTAAAATACTACGAATCAGACTTTGGATTTTTGAATTGTTCTATAAGTGTTGTCTGTATCTACATCAAGATATTCCATGGCTTCCCTGCTGGTACTTATCAAAATTTCATGTACCGATCCAATTCCTAACGTCAAAAAGTTGTCGCCAATAGTCCTTTCTTGATATCTTCATCTTGTGCTTTCTTTATAGTCCATATTGCTTCATATAGAAACCAATACTATTTGGGATCCTCAGTCCCATTACCCTAGAACAAGGGAAATTTTTCATCATCACCTTCCATTTTGGGTCATCTTTCGGTATTTGTCAATCCACTAATACTACCACTGTATTGACACATAGGAAAACTCTGAAATGAATTAATGTTTTTTCCTCCTGAACTTGGAACAGCGTGCGAAGGTGTAAGTATGTTGTTTCTTTGGGTTGGTACTTCTTCAGACTCAGGTGTATCATCATTATTTCCTTCGTCATTGTAGGGTCACTTAGTCCCTTATGGTATCCTCTCATAGTTTCTTACTTTGGTCACAACAGGACTCTCCTCAGTCCTCCGCCTCTTCTCTTGTCAAAACCTCACCCCACTTCGTAAGAGACCACACTCTTCCTCAAATTCCCTCACAGTATCATCATAAATTCCATCCATCTACCCTGTATCATTCCATCCAACCCTTGTATTCCTAGTACCCACAACCTATGCACACCAGATATTTACTCATGAGATTCCATCTTCAATATTCTCTTTTCATAGATGAGCATTTTAATCCACAATTGAAATGAAAGTAGGAATATCCCTCTTTTTGCTTTGAAGAAGTCCCTTTCTTCATCGCTATATGAATTGACTGTGTTGAGAACAAAATCAGTGATTTATCCTTCCAAAATGCTATTGATCCACACCTTGATAGATCTTGATGCCTTATTGTCCATCCTTTGAAACTACTGGATCAGTTCAGGGGTCCAATGATTGGGTTTTCCTCCTTGGAAGTTCCTCTTTTGGAAATTAAGCTATGCCAACCACTCGTACATGATAATCAGGAACTCAGTGAAGAATAATTTGTGGATATTAGAATACATGTACTCTCCCAGCTAGTCTTCTTTCGACAATATGGAACTCTGGTTTTCTTTTGCAGCAAATTCTCTGGCCTTCTGATCGAACTAGTCCTTGACCTCTAGTTTCTTCAGATTCCACAACATATCCCTTTTTCCCTCACACTATGGTCTTGAAAAAGTAACCATTTTTTTACACACTTGAGTCGACAGGGGTTCACTTAATGTCAACACCTTTCGACATAATCTCCCTAAAAATCGGCCTAAACAAGTCTTACCCTATCCAGCAACATCTGCAAAGTAGAGGCAGTCTCACCTGAGATGTTTGAGGGAGGGCTATAGGAACCATGTTTCCATAGAAAAGGAAGGGGAATTGCACATCTAATCTTACTCAATTGTCATGCATTTCAGGAAGGTTTGATGTGTCACTTATCCCAATTATCTACCATCATTCACAACAAGGTATCGTTCCGTAGTAACCATGATTCAAATTAACTTATCAAATATGTCGACAGATAAGAATCATTAAGAACATAAATAATGCGCATCATCTAGATAAGAAAAACATTTCGTCAAACATTGGGAGATCGCATAATTCACTCATAAATATCACATAATTGTAATGACATCGATCACATCAATTAAACACAAAGATATAAATTGCAAGATTTATAAACATCATAAATTGGGTCACAAATAGATACAACGTAGAATTCCCAACAACATTTATATCATATTAAGTTTGTAGGTCAGAATACATCCATGGTAGAAAAACTCAGACCAAAAATTACTCATCCGCAAGAATCTTTCCTATCGCCAGAGCGCAAAATTACTCTCAGATCATTCCAATTCCAAAAGAAATATATTGCTACATTCCTATTTCTATTAATAGGATTGCGACTTTTACAAAAAGGTCCACATAAGCTGATTTCCTAACTAACTTGGACCAAGCTCTAACTACTTCCTACTAGGCCGATCATACTTGTCGGTAACTTCTTCTTGCACAAATCACTTCGACACTTGTCTCTAACTTTCTTGGCGCACTTTATCCCCTACCAACAAATGTTGCATCCCATCTTACATTCAATATTACGTCTAGTTTTACATCCAATATTTTGTCCCATCTTGGATCCAATATTGTATCTCATTTTAAGTTATTGTTTGTGCTAATTGTTGCTTCTAGTTTTGCACCCGGTGTTATGCTTTGTTTTATGTCCATCGATACACCATATTTCATGCTCAATTTAATGTTCAATTTCACGTCTAGTTGGAGTCCACTTTTTCATCTCCTGTTGCATCTAGTTTTGAGTCATTATTTGTGTCTAGTGTTGAGTCTCTCTTTGCATCCAATTTTGTGTTTAGTGTGACATCCATTTTTGTGTCCACATTCGTGTCTGACTGTCAAAACCCAAAATTTTCACAAAAATTTAAAATTTTGAGATAACATAAAATGTTTACAGTTGCAGTTAAATAACTACTAGCAGCTAATAGAAGAAATGAAACAGAAAATAAAAGTAACATTAACTTTAACACATATAGATTAATATTGTTTTAATTGTGATATGTGATGTAAGTAATCTGCATTTGAATATTTAGCTGTACTGATGGTTTGAATGTCAAGTAGGTGAGGAGTCATTTTCTAGCTGGGGATTACTTAGCGATTGCTAACGTATCTGAATTTTTGGATCTTTATAGGCTTGACAGGTAAATTTTTGACCCAATAAAATTTTATTAAGGCGTTAAACCAGATATACTTCTTTTAACATAAAAGTACTGCTAGAGTAAAAGTTTGTTTAGAAGACTCAAGGTCCTGCAAGGTAAAGTAATGTTTCTTTTAATTGATTCAAAAATATGATATTACTTAATCTTTGTGTCGTAAGGGTTATTAACACCGCCCTATTGTTTGTCTTTTAACAGATAGATCTTTAAGATAGATAAAACCTCCTTCTAACTTTACTTTAAGTGATTTCTGGTTCTTAATAGAGCTCATGATTTTATATCATAACTCTGTATTTGACATAAGAGTTTATTTCTATTATTATTCTAATATTTAAAATGTTGCTTATCATTATAAAAATAGACCTAAGTCTTTCATAACATAAGCCTACTGTGTGCTTTTCAGATATGTTTCAATTAGGATTCATTAAAGTAAAAATTATCAGCTTAACATCACTTGTAATTTATAAGGTATCCTCTGCATAAAATCGTCAAGTTGTGACTTGAATTCCCATCTTCTTCATGATCAACATAATGTGAAAACTTCACATTACCTTACTATTTAATTATATGTAAAGGTAGTGCAATAAAATCCTATATAATTTACTATTCTAAACTCCAAATTCTAACCTCACCTTGGTTCGATTTTAGCTTAGAGCTGGGTAAAAAAAATTATGGAGATCCACGATCATGTACCTATACGATATCTATCCTATATCCAGTGTTGATGTAATTGTAACTTTGGAATGTATTCACTTGTATTTCTTATCTATTGTAACCCGATGTTTATTCCGGGGTGTATTTGAGTCATGTCATGACCCGATGTTCCTATCGGGAAGTTTCTATAATGAGTAAGTCATGTCAAGTCATTGTGGGTAACCCTCATATTGGTCAAGGGTTAAAGTCCCCATAGTTGTGGGGCCCTTGGGTTATTAGACTATACTAGTGAAGTAGACCCTAGGTGAATCATTTTAAGTCAGGGAAATAGTCCCCACCATTGTGTTACCCTCCTATTGGTCGGAGGAGGTAAAGTCCCCACAAGTGGTGGGGCACTAGGGTTATTAGACACTCCTAGAGATGTCGGCTCTAGTAAGTAATTGTTAAGTGAAGCCGACATGTTGGAGTGCACTTCAAGTGAATGGAAGAATATAAATAGAGAGTGAGAGCCTCTCTATTTATCACTTGCAACATACATCACTCACTCACTCAAGTGTGGCGCATTAGTGAGGAAGGAAATACTGGGACTAGACAGAAGAAGAAGACCACTGCTGTCGGGAGTGCATCTTGCTATTTTCTAGTTTTACCATTTTGTGCTGATTCTATCTTTGAGGAAGTTGCGGGGTTTTCTCCTTTATGGTTTCCTCGAGTAAAACTCTTTGTGTCTCTTGTCTCTTGTGTTGTGCTTATGTTTTATTGATGTGCTTGTTATTCTCTTAGTGAAAAGATCCTAAGATCATAATGCTAGCTTATATGATGAAAAACTAACATGGAATCAGAGCTAACCTGAGAAGAAGACATTGTGCAACTACAGAAGCTAGGGCTTCTTACTTTTTGGGTCTCTCTCCACAATCCATCAGCAAAAGTATGCTAGGATGAC
>LPNX010713167.1:1313682-1328446 GCA_001517045.1 Pseudotsuga menziesii
TACAAACTGTGGGCCCTGGTAACTAAGACCATAGGTCACCCATTACATCAAGTAAAATAAAGTAACTGCTTAATACAAGTAACTAGGGAAAAAACCACATGGGAAAAAATCCCTCCTTCTATCTAAGCAGGTAGAATCAGGTCTCAAGTTTGAAAAACTTGAAAATATGTTGCTGCAATCTTCATCTCTATGAGGTAGTGAAGCAGCATGCATGGTGTGCTGTGCACAGGTATTCTGGGGCCTGGCATGTAGACTTCTCCTTTTTCTTCAAAACTGATGATGGAAGGAAGGAGGACTGTAACCTTTGTCTCTTGCTGAATGAAGAGGTGTATGATCATATCCATTCTTGTGCATGTAGGAATACTGAGCCCTTGCCATATTGCATCTTACAGGAAGTCTATTGCATCTCTCTGAAGGAGGCAAAACAGTATGACATAGCGCAAGAGTCTTTTCTTTCTGAGTGTCAGGTGAGTTTTCAGTCATCTTCTTAGCTTCCAGTTTGGAAGTAGGGACTGAATCTAGATCTGAGTCACCCTGAATCTTGATGTCATAAACTAATATAGATGGATCTGCAATACTAGTAGAAGCTGTAAAATAAGTAGATGCAATGTTTTTACCTTCCCTTGCTGGTGGCTGCTGAGAGTGCACTGGTTCTGAAGGAGGCATGAAATGTGAGAACTCATATGCTCTTGAAGCATGATTCGCAATACCCTTTGCTATGATGCTCCCAGTAGAGATATCTGTGATCTCCACTGAGTCAGGACCAAATGTCACTCTCTTTGGAGATCCAGTATGGGTCATCTGATAGACAGATAACAGGTTTGAAGCTAGTGAGGGAACAAACAACACATCTTTGAACCTTCCATGTTCAAGTTGGATAGAGCCCTTCCCTTTGGTTTGTACTTTACTGTTATTGCCCATATGAATACTAGGACGATCAAAAGACTGAAAAGAAGAGAATGATTCTATGGATGCAGCCATATGGTTGGAAGCTCCAGAATCAATGAGGAAAGCAGGTGTTGATGTGCAGCAAGCTTTCAGTGCATGTCCTTTCTTTGAGTATTCTTCTTCTTCTTCTTCAGAGTCTTCCTTCCTTGCGCTAGTAGGTACATAAATGTTGTGCCTTTTCAAAAGAAGAGCCATTTCATCAAGTTGTCTTCTCATACAGGAGCTTTTTGAATGGAAGCCCCTTCCACAGTAAGGGCAGAGGATCTTGCCTTTGCTATTCTTCTTGCTTCTCTTCGAACTTGAAGGTTCTTTTGACTGTTCAGACTCATCTCTTTGCTTCCCTCTGTCATTCGCTACCTTATCTCCTCTTGCAACAAGAGCTAGATCTTTGGGAGATCGAATGATCCCCATTTGGATCAATTTATCATTTTCAGAAATAAGAGATTGAATGAAATTATTAAGAGTTGGCATCTTCCAATTTGGAGTAGTGAGCCTTACCGTTTGGAAGGTTGATACAAAGACTGAGTAGTCTGAATTGAGCTTGGTGAGAATAGAAAGAATGAGCTGGGTTTCATCCTTCTTCACTTTGCATTGCTTCAACTGATATATCAGGTTCTTGAACTTTGAGAAGAATTCATTTAGAGATTCGAAATCTGATGGATTGAGAGTAATCAGATCATTTTCTAGCTGATGAATCCTCATCTCATCATGCTTATCAAACAAAGAAGCAAGCTTGTCCCAAACCTCCTTGGGAGTGTCCAAGTATTGGATGTGAAATTTAAGATCCCTAGAGACTGAGTGTTGCATGATTCCAATAGCTTCATCAAGCCCGTTCATGTACTTAACTTTGTCTTTCTCTGATTCTGGCTCTTCCTCTGTTTCTTCTACAAGTCTGAAGAGATGCTTGGTGCGGAGCAATAATTTCATGTCATCCTTCCACTGGTGATAGTTGAAGGGAGTGAGAGGCTCTATTTGATGAGCCATTTCGAAGTAATAGGAAGAACTAAGTTGCTGTAGCGAATGCTGTAAGAAAACCTGATAACCTGTCACACAATCAAACAAACAAAGTGATCCGGTTGGAGATCTAAGGAGGAGAGGAGTCTTGTCCACCGAGGCTCTGATACCATGTAAATTTGAGCATATAGATCTGTAGACAAAAACAAAACTCACAAAGAAGATCTCACAATTTACTCAGCAATTGAAGAATGAAACAGTGCAAAAGGCTTGCAGCTGTGAATGCTTTCATTAATCAAAAAGTAATTCAGATAATAATTACAATGATGTAAAATGGCTTTAATAGCCACAAGCAATTCGAATCCACATGAGGAAGTTCGAATTGATGACTCTACTTGACTGTAGGTAACCAAGACTTGTCTAAATCACAATTGGAGTTCTAAAACACAACCAACTGTTACATTTAGTATTAAATAATGGTTAACTGACTGTGGTAGGTGAGAAAAGTGCCCCACATGTGTGCAATTAATTAAACCATTATTTAACTGAATGTAACTGACTTCTAACTTGGCTTAACTATTCATCAACTGAAGTTAAGGACCCAGTAGTTAACTGTCCTTGTCTAAATCATAACCGGAGTTCTAAAACACAACCAACTATCACATTTAGTATTAAATAATGGTTAACTGACTGTGGTAGGTGAGAAAAACGCCCCACATGTGTGCAATCAATTAAACCATTATTTAACTGAATGTAGAGAGCTAGAAATGAATGTAACTGACTCCTAACTTGGCTTGACTAGTCATCAACTGAAGTTAACTGACCTTGGTTGGTTTCGGCACTCCTAGTTGCTTCCTAAATTGTAGGGATTGATCTAGGAGACTCCTAAACTTATGCAATCAAGTGCAATAAGTGGCAGTGAGCCTCAATTAGTGTTCCCCACACTTTGGTAACTGAAACATGTGCCCCAATTAGGTCAAGTTTAACCAATGGTGCTAATGACTATAAATAGACTGGATGGACTCCCGATTTAGACATGACTCCTGATTTAGACATATGACCAAATTTGTACAAGGGAGGATTAATAATCCTAACAAATACTTCATTTATCTACTAAGGCATTTTATTAACATAATAATAATCCTTCTACCTGTACTAAGCTACAACTATTTCTAATATATTTACATACATCGGTTTGTAGAACAATAACATAGATAATCAGGTTATTGTTCTTTTTGATGATAACATACATACTGAAATAAATTACTTCCTATTATAAAATGCATAACATATCTGATCATTCCAGTCTCTTATCATTTCCTTCATCTACTTTTAAATACTCTCTCTGTGCTGGAGTACGGTCTGGTCCTTCCAGGCGTGGAAAAACACAGATTAGAATTATTTTTCATCTATTCAGATTCATTCCTTAAAAAATCTAAAAGATTACTAACTCTAACATTTTACAACTAAATATTTAACATTCAGATAACAATCAGATTCACTTTTAACCATCTAACACAGTAAAACCAAAGAATGTAGAACCTGATTCAGATGGACAACAACATTGTTAGGAGCCTTGTTCCTCCCTACCAAACTCTTGGAGAGTGCTCAAACAACGCTTCCTCAGGACTCCTGAGCCTATTCCTGGTCTTCTTGGCTGAGAACCGGTGGAGCATGCAAACAATAGACTATTCCAATCACTCAAAAAACACTCCACACCCAACAGTAAGATCCTTCAGCTAAAAATATATACTAGATCACTTAGCAGTTAACCCCTCAAAGTCTTTCCACAAATTCCATTGCCATTGATTTTCTCTGAGGTACATTCACCTGAATGATCACTTCTCTAGAATGAGCAGCATCAACTCTCTTCAATGGGCATTTTTATAGAGATTGCCTAGGTATTTTGGGTTAGTTGTCATTAATTGAGCCACCTTCTCTGATCCCACTTTCTTGGGGGATCATGACCCCAAATGTAGGGAGGTTGCCACCTGCAACAGTTGGAAGTGGTTTGAGGATGCTGCCACATGTCTATTTTCTCTCCACCCCATCTCCTCCACCAATTTTACCAGTAAACACTCTTTTAACAGCTCTCCTAAGCTATTGTCTCCACCTTTATTTATTTATAATTAAAATATTTATAATTACATTAAATATCCTTGACTCTGTTGAGTCATCAATTACAACTTAGCATAAAATTTAACATATTGTCTTTAAATAAAATCAAATAAAATAATATTGCTTTTGCAAAATTGGGGCATGTGACATACACACCCCCTTAGAACATAACATCGTCCTCGATGTTATTTATTCTTCATCCTCAGAATTCCCTTGGAACAAAGTTGGATATGCATCTCGCATATTACTTTCCAATTCCCATGTGGCTTCCTCTGGACTAAGGTGCTTCCATTGCACCTTCACCTATCCAATGGTGCAGTTCCTAAGTGTGATCTCCCTTCGCTCAAGGATACAGTCCGATTCCACCAGAAAATCTCCTTCTGGTTCCACCTGTACATCATTCCAGTTAACAACATGAGTAGCATCATGAGCATATTTCGTTAATACAGAAACGTGAAAAACATTACGTACTCTTAAATTGGGTGGTAATGCTAATTGATAAGCTACTTGTCCAATCCTAGATAGAATTTCAAATTGACCATAGTAACAAGGTGCTAGTTTTGCACAACTCCCCAATCCCAGAGAGCTCTTTTTGGGCCTCAACTTAATGAACACATGTTCACCTTCCTGAAACTCCTTTCGAGTTCTTTTAAGTTCTGCTTGACTTTCCTATCGATCATGTGCAACTTTTAGATTACCTTGTACTTGCTTTACAATTTATTCCATTTCCTTTAATAGTTCAGGACCTAATACCAATCTATCCATCGGATTACTCCAAGAGATAGGAGTATTACATCTCCTTCCATACAAAATTTTGAAAGGACTAAATTTGGATGATGTCTGATAATTATTATTATAAGCAAATTCTACCAAATGCAAATAATCCTCCCATTTACTTGGCTGGTCTTTCACATACATTCTTAATAAATCTTCCATTACTTGGTTTACTCTTTCTGTTTGTCCATCTGTTTGAGGATGGAACAAAGTACTAAAATTTAATGTAGTGTTTAATCCTTTAAACAGAGACTTTCAAAATTTTCGTGTAAATTTAGGATCTCTATCTGAGATTATGACTTTCAGTATTCCATGCAATCGAAAAATCTGTTTTAGAAATATATCAGCAATGTTTGGAGCTTTATATGTAGTTTTAACAGGTATAAAGTGAGCTACTTTACTTAAATTATTGACTACTACCATGATAGAATCATTTAAATTATGATTTCTAGGCAGTCCAGTAACAAAATAGAGACTGATTATCTCCCATTTCCATCTAGGAATGGGTAATGGCTGAAGTAATCCAGTTGGGTGTTGATTTTCAGTTTTCACCTGCTGACATTCAAAACACCTAGTGATATATTCTGCTACTTCAGTCTTCATATTTGGCAAAAAATATTATTTTCTTAACATAGTTATAGTCTTTTGATAGCCTGGATGACCTGAATATGGAATTCTGTGGATTTGATCCAAAATTAATAGCTTGACTTTAGGTACGTTAGGTACATAGATTCTGTTTTTATATAGTAAAAATTCTTTGGCATTCAAACTGTACCCCTTACTTAAGTTTTCGGTTGGATTTTCTTTAGTTTTAGCTTGTAAATTTTGGTAAATTTCATCTTGTTCTATTCCTGCTTTAAGCTGTTCATCCAAATCTGTAGTATAAGTGCTGATAACTACTGCAAAATTCAGCCTTGCATTCCTACTTAATGCATCAACAACTTTATCTTCTTTACCTTTAATGTGTTGAATTTCAAAATCATACTCACTTAGAAAAGATAGCCACCTAGATTGTCTGGCATTTGGATCTGGCCAATCTAACAGATACTTTAATCCTTTATTATCTGTCATTAAAATAAATTTTATGCCGATTAGGTGATGTCGCCACATATTTAGAGCATGTATAACAAGTGCTAATTCCAGATCATAAGTTGCATAATTATTTTTATGAATTTTTAATTTTCTTGACTCATACGCAATAACATGCCCTTCTTGAGTCAGAACATCGCCTAAGCCATCATTGCATGTGTTAGTGCACACTATAAATTCTTTATTTGGATCAACTATTCTTAAAATAGGTGCACTAGCTAATAAAGTTTTTAATTTTTTAAAGCTTTCCCCACATTTCTGGTTCCAATCAAACTTCTTTCCTTTCTTCCGCAAGGAATTTATCAGATTCGGGATCCTCAAAAAACCTTCAATCGACCTCTGGTAAGTCCTATGAAAGATCGAACATCAGTTACATCCTTAGGAACCGACCAATCTTTGATTGCCCTTATCTTTTCAGGATCTACTGAAATCCCTTCCCTAGCCACCACATGACCTAAGTACTGAATCTTATCCTTGAAGAAATCACATTTACTAAACTTTGCAAAGAGTTGATGATCTCATAACTCTTGCAAAACAATTTCTAAATGTTCTTTATGTTCTCCTTCAGTTTTTGAATAGATTAATATATCATCAATGAACACGACTACAAACGTATCTAGATACTTATGCATAACATTGTTCATTAAACACATAAAAACAACTGGGGCATTAGTAAGCCTGAATGGCATGACGAAAAACTTGTAATGGCCATATCGAGTTCTAAAAGATGTCTTAAAGATGTCTTCAGCTTTAATCCTAACTTGATTATATCTATACCTTAAATATATTTTCGAGAACACCGTGGCCCCACGTAGTTGAACAAGCAGATCATCTATTCACAAAAATTTAAAATTTTGAGATAACATAAAATGTTTACAGTTGCAGTTAAATAACTGCTAGCAACTAATATAAGAAATGAAATGGAAAATAAAAGTAACCGTTAACTTTAACACATATAGATTAATGCTGTTTTAATTTTGATATGTGATGTAAGTAATCTTCATTCACATATTTACCTGTACTGATGGTTTGAATGTCAAGTAGGTGAGGAGTCATTTTCTAGCTGGGGCTTACTTAGTGATTGCTAACGTATCTGGATTTCTAGATCTTTATAGGATTGACAGGTAAATTTTTGACCCAGTAAAATTTTATTAAGGCGTTAAACCATATATAATTCTTTTAACATAAAAGTACTGCTAGAGTAAAAGTTTGTTTAAAAGACTCAAGGTCCTGCAAGGTAAAGTAATGTTTCTTTTAATTGATTCACAAATATGATATTACTTAATATTTGTGCCGTAAGGGTTATTAACGTCACCCTACTATTTGTATTTTAACAGATAGATCTTTAAGATAGATAAAACCTCCTTCTAACTCTACTTTAAGTGATTTCCAGTTCTTAATAGAGATCATGATTTTATATCATAACTATGTCTCTGACATAAGAGTTTATTGCTATTATTATTCTAATATTTAAAACGATGCTTATCATTATAAAAATAGACCTAAGTCTTTCAGAACATAATCCTACTGTGTGCTTTTCATCTCTGTTTCAATTAGGATTCATTAAAGTAAAAATTATCAGCTTAACATTGCTTGAAATGTATAAGGTATCCTCTGCGTAAAATCGTCAATTTGTGACTTGAATTCCCATCTTCTTCATGATCAACATAATGGGACAACTTCACATTACCTTACTATTTACTTATATGTAAAGGTAGTGCAATAAAATCCTAGATAATTTACTATTCTAAGCTCCAAATTCTAACCTAACCTTGGTTCAATTTCAGCTTAGAGCTGGGTAAAAAAAAATTTGGAGATCCACGACCATGTACCTGTACGATATATATCCTACATCCAGTACTGTAGGTCACTTAAAGGAGAAGGAACTATTTAAGTGTATAAATGTTAATTATATCAATATTTACCTTATTGTTTTAAATCTAATCCTCCAAGCTTAAACATTCATAGTTCATGAATTATAAGAAAATGTTAATAAAGGCATTAACAAACCTTCCCACAACTTCTATTAATCTCTTCATATTTTCTTATAAGTTTGAATGAGAAAGGTCATATGATATTTACTAACAAGGCATCAAATTCATAAATAAAATGGTTCTTATCAAAGATGATTTCATGGTTTAAACATTAGGTTAAATGATGGTATACTACTTATTCATCATCAAAGCTTGACTTCATCTGGAAAATATTATGATATTGAGTTTATGTGATAATACATTATCATTACATGCATAATGTAATTGATTTAACAATTATTTGGTTCGAATGATTGCAGTGGAGACTATACAAATGAACCCACCATGAAGTAAATAGATTTTTGTACACGTGGAACTCTCCTCACTATGCAATATGTGACTTACAACCTTTACCTTGCAACCCTATTATTCATTGTTCAACGAGGGTTTTAGTCTCTGCAATGTTGGGTTCATTGCGGCCATGAGGGCTCGTATTTGCTCGCATCCAGCTCCACTATTTGTGCATTTTTGAGATTCATTGCTTAGGGTGGGATTTGTGAAGATCATAGCTCGTAAATGAATTGATTTCTGCAACTCAACCTTGTTGTGCATGAGGGTAGTGTTGTACACAGTCAGTTGTTTAGTATTGAAGTCATGGTTTGGACACTACCTTTTCTTGCTCTTGCTTCAGTTGTCAATGTAGTTGATAACTCGAACTTAGCTGCCTCCTTCTTAGGTGTATATGAAGGTTTCACTGTTCGAAGCATTGGTCTACCTTCTTCGACCTTGGTTATCGACATTACAGGTAACAAATCATGTTTAAGAAGTTGAAAGCTATAAGAAAATACAGTTTTCAAATTTTACATTTGATTTCTTAATCATGTTTTGGTTTTCGTTTTGCATGGATAGTTCGCCTTAACATTTGGCAGGAACCACTTCTCATTTGGACCGACGTTCAGTCTACGGGTAAGCCCCAGTTACAAAAATGGCTCTCCCTACTAGTTCATACCTTAGGGAAATGTTTGTAGTTGGAAGAAGTTACGGCATGGTCTTTCCTAGTATTGGGTTGTTGTTCTTCAATTTATAAGTTTTGTTTTTGTTTTAAAATATTTGCTTACAGTAGTGTGACTCTGGCTCAATGACGTGAATTTTAGTGCTCTCTTCTTGTGTTTAAAAAGGATTTTACATTGTTGTAAGTTTTGATATAAATTATGTTAGATTCGTTTATTAAAACCCCATGTCACGATATGGGTGTACTGCCTTAGAGATAATTTTTGTACATTGTTTAAGTTTAAAGCCTTTCGACCTGTCAAGCAATACACAGGGTTTTTAAAAGAAAAAGGACTTTCCTTCGAGCTCGGACTCATTTTACCTTAATGCTATTATTGTGACTCTGTGTGCTTAGGGTTTTTATCCTATTCGACTATGAAATAATAATTTACTGTTTATGATTTATTTTGTATTAGATTTTTGTTAATGGTTTTAAGACTGTCACTCAGTCATATTATAAGTTGTTTTACTTGTTGGCTCAGGAATTTCGAGCTAGGGTTTCCTGAATGAAACCCTCATTTACATAAATCTTTTAATTTGTCTATTATTTAATAAGTACTGTTAATTTTTAAACTTGTTTTAATTAATGTTACAGGTGTATTGTGAAAACTCTAAGCGATATTTAACTTTATGTTCTTTTGTCTATCCTTAAGGACTATAAGCAGTCTCTCATAATCTAATTGTTTATATATAAAATACTCCAAATAATTGGATTGTAGCTTATGTATTTTATCTATAAAAATGATTTCTAGATTAGGGTTTGAACCCTATAGATTATCTTTACAAGTACAACCTGTTGATGAATTTAAAACAGTTCTTTATTAAATAGGTATTTAATTTTTATGTTAGTTATAATCCTATTATTATTGCTTTTACTGAAATGTTAGAAAGAATTGTATTAGAGTTAATTGTAAACATCAATTCAGTAACTAGTCTGTTCTCGACACTTTAAAAATATTTTTCATAAAACCCTTCTTGTTTATAGTAACTGTTGTCTTAGTTTAGTTAACATTATAAGTAAATGAACTAAGTAATTATAGTTTATTTCTTTGTTTAACTGAATGTACTAAAGTAGTTTACTTGTATCTTTTCTACTGCATTTGAAAATAGTTAAAATACAAAGGAATATATTGATAACATAACACAATTTATTCTCATGCATATTTTAACTTGAATAAAAAGGAATACTTCATTTATCTACTAAGGTATTTTCTTAACATAATAATAATCCTTCTACTTGTACTAAGCTACTGCTATCTCTAATATATTTACATACATCATTTTGTAGAACAATAACTGTTACGGAGAGAAATTCCTATGGCTTGGGGTACCACAACAGACAGCTAGACTCCAAAAATCAATCTTTCCCAATATGCAATAGAAATAAAAACATCTAACACTAAAGGATCGAACCTCGTACCTTATTCCGGACGGTTGAAGTATATCCCCGTTGAGCTTTCCAATCTTCAGCTTGAATTGTTATAGCATGTCCTCAACAACAAGTAAACAATACAAGCATACTATATTTCATGGTGTTAGATCTATTCTAGCATATATAATCAATAATGTATAAGCATTTGACATATTCCAATGGATACAATATTCATTCAAATACACATTACTGGACAGGAAAAGATATTTCTATTAATATGAATCAGAGATTACAAGTGACAACCTCTGACGGCACGTCTGCGAACCGGAGAAACTGAATCCCCCACTTGGGCCTCCACCACCTCAATCCTCCATCACTTCGATAGCAAGATTACTAGCAAAAGGAAAGCTTGGGAAGAACACAACAGTGCTCCAAAGGGACAAAGGGATGCAAACTCAAGTATAATTCTGGCAACAATGGACTATAGTTTCGATACTCTCAATTCTCTCTTATGCTTTCAATGTCTCAATGGGTTCCTTATATAACTTTTCAAATGGATACTGAAAGGTCGAATCCGTGCGATCTCAAGGCATATGGAAGGCCAGGAGTCATATGAGTCGGATCCATGTCAAGGAACGCTCCAAAGGATTTTGGATTATGCACACATCCCGATGTACGTGACTATCGAGGGAATATCCGCGTATGTACGCAGTTATCGGGGAAAAGGCCACGTATATCATTTTTCTAATGTTTTTAGGGATGGTCAATGATACATCAAAAGACAACAATTGGTCCAAAGGGGCTAATGAGTCTGCAGCGGGACAGGGGAAGGCCATACAATGTGTGATTCACCTAATGTGGTGAAATCCGCTATAACAGATGCCCCCTAATGTATGAGATCAGAGGGGTTATACGATGGCTGAAATACATTATAAGTCCATCCCAGAAGTGAAGTGATGAAGGTACCCAAATGGAAGACCAGCCACCCAATCAGCATAATACCATAATACAACTCTGCATATAACTGTGAATACATATAGCAGTCCTAGATACATAAGAGTACAGTGGCCATGAATAGGCATGAAACATGATAACAGATATGTGGTCATCACCACGTACAATATACATAGATCAAAATCTCCATGGTGAAGATATACAAAGTACAATGATCTCCACAAAGGTTGAAGATATATAACAGATCAAGATCTCCATAGTGGCTGGAAATTTCTGACATATATTAGAACAAGTCACGAGGGCTGAAATCTCATGAACACTGGCACGATCAAGAAGGTAGCATATAGTGGATGCCACCAATCTGGAAGGTCTTCTACACAAACCACTATGAGTACATGTCCTACTATGCGAATAGAGGTGTTGAGGTCGAACATAGTAGTCCATCATTTGATTACCAGTCATTGATGTATACCGTTAACAGACGCAAGATCACCCACCAATAATGAAAATGGGAATCAAGGTACTAGAGTGCAAACTAACAAGTGTGAATAAATGTGTTGAGGTCAAACACTTGAGAGAATCCATCGATCAGGGGACATTGATGTATTCCCAAAACTGTCGATGGCGAGAGAACCTGCCACTGATGACTGCAAGTCTCGAGGCACTCAAAAAGGACTCTAGACTCCAATCCCAGAATAAATTATCTGAAGTTGATGGGATGAAATTCGCTGGAAGGAGGGCATTAAGGCATCCCCCATCATCCAACACGAGGTACTCAGCAAGGCTGTATAATATGGAATAACTCGATCATAAGGTGCACGAACCAGTAACTGTACCGGGAATGGCTGACATGCAAAGTCAAGATAACTGAGGAATGGCCGACTCAGGTTTCAACTTCCTTCGAACAAGAGAATAACGGCGTATGGTGACTGAATGAAGGCAGCATAGACTTGATATACAAACTGGGACATCTCTATGATGCAGGGGGCATCAATAGAGGCTCCATAGGGACTGGAAGCTTAACCAGTCGGTGGAGATAAAACTTAGATAACGAGTACAGCTCCTAAGTCAAACTATAACCCAACCAATGGATGTGATATACAGTGCTCTGTTCGAAGGCGACACGACTCGATAGCTGCCAAAGATAATATCTTTTATTGTCCGGCTTTTTGGTTTTTTTATTTTTTTGGTCTTTTTCAGTTATTTGAAAAGCTTGAAAAAAGAATAAACTAGCTTTATAGTTACAAACTAGGAGGAGACGAGTGTCATGTAAGGTAAACAAACTAGTTCCAAGCAGTGGAACATACCTATGCTCAATGCAAGGATACATGTGTAGGATATCGACACTCGGAGGAAAATCCCCTCCCGGTAAAAAGGGAATCAAGCTATGAAGGATATAAATAAAGGCTCTGCATGGCTAGACATGAGACAAGCTCGGGCTATATGGCTGAAACGCAATGTCAGGAGAGCCGGCATAAAGCTCAATAAGATAGGCAAAGCTCATGATAATGCATCCACAACTTGATATAAGGGGAGTCCGGGGGGAAACAGGGCAGCATAAGATCAAGAGGAGTATGATGCTCTTGCTAAATGTCATGGCAATACTATACAATGGACTCCCACACCCTAAAGGGGAAACATCGGCATGGGCACCAAATGCAAATAAGGTGCTAACTAGGGTACCCATGTAAGGTGAGTCTCTACCACTAATATCATGCCACTTCTATAGCAGCAAGAAGGTTTCGTGACATAATAGAGTGGGTTCGTACCTAAGGATATAGTGACATGGTCATAAGGTCATGCAAAATGCAAACGGTGGTGAACCTAACCTATATGCCAGTATATACGTTATACCTGAGATCAGTACGAACGGGTCAATCCAAAGGCTGAAATAACGCTGAAAACGGTCTTCTACATCAAAGATTAGGTCAGAAATGGTCCAAAAAGGTTAGAAACGGTCAAAACTATAGGAATGGGGGTAAAATTTTTCAAATATTTGAAAATTTTTCTATAAATAGTAAAAAAATATAAATCATTTGAAACTTTTACCCATTTGAGCTTTGATATTCAATTGCGAATTCCAGGAGATCCAGCTGGCGGAATTCACAACCGATTCTTCCAAGTATTTACTCATGTTCTCTGCTTGCATTTCAATACAAATTTTATAATTTTTCATGGTCAAATGAATTTTTAAAGGCCAAACTTTCATGAGCGCTACGGCCCACGCGGGTATCGAGGTTTTTTCCGCGTATAGGGATGGCTATACGCGGAAAAGGGACCAGAAACTGTGTACATACGTGGCTGTTTTCAAAACAGTCGCGTATGACGCCGCGCATAAGGATTTCTAAGAATCTAATGGACATTTTGGTCAACTTCTCATGCAGGATGGTGCTAGAGTGGCGAGAACGCGAGCATGGTGATGTAGAGGAAGCAGTAAGGGATGACAGAATGGCTCAAGAAGCTCTAAGAAGATGCGGAATCTACACGTTTTGGTGCCTAGGAGGCTTGAGGGCCAAACGAGGACTACTACAGATGCTTGTAGACTATTGGGATCCAGACTCAGAGTCCTTCTTGATAGACGACATGTCCCTCACCATTGAGGTGGAGGATATCTATTTTATCACAGGTCTATCACAGCGGGGTGAGATGGTGAACCTTCGTGCCCGCGGAGGGCCAGGTCATGGGATAACTATCGACGAGTACATAGCTGTGTACTGCTACCCAGAGACGGAGAAGGTGGGGATCCAAGTTCCCACCAACGCTATATAGGTACTGGGCCTAAAGGCCATACTACTAATGCTGGGCAGGATAGCAGGCTTAGCATCACTCCATCAGGCCTCTCGGCCACTAATTTTCTATGCGGTGGAGTGCATGATACCGACCATCTATGACTGGAGCATTTCCCTACTGAGCAACATAAAACATCAACTCAGTGAGTGCAAGGCAGGTAGGATACGGAAATTTAGGTTCAGCAGTATCTTGAGCATGTTTTTCTTCGAGCGTGTTCTAGGATTGAGCCCTAGAGTGTATGTTCCTCTCCACGGGGTTCGAGATCCGGCCCAATGACGTTGGGCAGACGTGATGCGCAGACTGGGGGGTGGTAGGGTGGCCAACCCCTATCCAGCAGACTTTTTTCCATGGTGGTGACGACAAATTATTGCCATAGAGGACTACCCTTATGCAGGGATAGACTTTCGGGGAGACTTGGATATGCCATTACCACCAGGATCAGCATATGGAGACATAGGTAACGAATCTTGACCCTTACTCTTTTTAAAATTTTTGAAGTATTTAATTTTTTTGTGTTTTCTTGATTAATGGAATCAAAAAGACATGTTTTTGGGTGACAATACATAGTGACATCTATCATTCATGTGCATATGTGGGACCATGGCGACCAGAGGGCTTCCCACGTCATAGACGGAGGGGAAGTGGAGACGATATCACCGGTGTGGATGCGGAGCGAACGCTCCAAAGAATCCATACCAACTTTGTGCGACTGACTCACAGGATTCCCATGGCGCAAGTCGAG
>LPNX010713167.1:1335369-1367727 GCA_001517045.1 Pseudotsuga menziesii
GGTGAAATCTGCTATAACAATAACATAGATAATCAGGTTATTGTTCTTTTTGATGATAACATACATACTGAAATAAATTACTTGCTATTATAAAATGCATAACATATTTGATCATTCCAGTCTCTTATCATTTCCTTCATCTACTTTTAAATACTCTGTCTGTGTTGGTGTATGGTCTGGTCCTTCCAGACATGGAAAAACACAGATTAGAATTATTTTTCATCTATTCAGATTCATTCCTTCAAAAATCTAAAATATTACTAACTCTAACATTTTACAACTAAATATTCAACATTCAGATAACAATCAGATTCACTTTTAACCATCTAACACAGTGAAACCAAAAAATGTAGAACCTGATTAAGATGTACAACAACAGCGTTAGGAGGTCGTTCCTCCCTACCAAACTCCTAGAGAGTGCTCAAACAACGCTTCCTCAGGACCCCCAAGCCTATTCCTGGTCTTCTTGGCTTAGAAATGGTGGAGGATACAAACAATAGACTAGTACAATGACTCAGAAAACACTTTGCACCTAGCAGTAAGATCCTTCAGCTGAAAAGCTATACCGGATCACTTAGCAATTAACCCCTCAAACTCTTTCCACAAATTCCCTTGACATTGAATTTCTCTAAAGTACATTCACTTGAATGATCACTTCTCTAGAATGAGTAGCCTCAGCTGTCTTCAATGGGTATTTTTATAAAGATTGCCTAGGTATTTTGGGTCAATTGTCATTAATTGAGCCACCTGCTCTGATCCCAATTTCTTGGGGGATCATGACCCCAAATGTAGGGAGGTTTCCACCTGCAACAGTTGGAAGTGGTTTGAGCATGCTGCCACATGTCTGTTTGCTCTCCACCCAGTCTCCTCGACCAATTTGACCAGTAAACACTCTTTTAACAACTCTCATAAGTTGTTGTCTCCACCTTTATTTATTTATAATTAAAATATTCAGAATTACATTAAATATCCTTGACTTTGCTGAGTTATCAATTACAACTCAGCATAAAATTTAACATATTGTCTTTAAATAAAATCAAATAAAATAATATTGTTTTTGCAAAATTGGGGCATGTGACACTAACATAACATCCACTTTTGCATCCACTTTCATCAGATGAAATTTCAACTCAAAATGGGCCTTTTAACTCTAATTCAAATTCCATGTCATCATGTGTTAGCCAATGAAATTGCTTTAAATTTGAAATACCGTATAGGTCTTAAACACTTTTTTAATATAAATTTGGGGATAGGTATCATAAAAAAAACTATTTTTTTTGTTTGTATTTTTTACAAATCTCCTCGTGTTTTTACTCAAATATTAGTCGAGAGAGCTTGTTGGATGCAGAATTAAATTCTGCATCCAACAAGTACCCACTTGGTGTACTTTTGATGTACCGCACTACCACAAAAACAAGAAATACCTGAAAAAACCTGATGATGACATCATCATCACATTTTTTTTAGGTAATTCTTGTTTTTGTTGTAGCGCGGTACATCAAAAGTATGTCGAGTGGGTACTCATTGGACGCGCAATTTAATTTCACATCCAATGAGCTCTCTTGACCGAAATTTGAGTAAAAACATGGGGAGACATGTTGAAAATACAAACAAAAAGTAATTTTTTCTTTTCTTCCTCCAAAATTAATAAATATTATTTTATTATTTTAACTATTATTTTATTAATTTTTTTTAGGAGGCCCATTTTGAGTTGAAATTTCCTCTAATGTGTGTTTGGTGTGGTGTCCACTTTTACATCCTATTTTTCATTTAGTGTTGCATATAATATTGAATCCATGTTGCACTACTACATTTTTTACCTTTAGAAATACATTGCAATATTATTAGGGCATGGAGGAATTGAACCGCCAAAATCCTACTTGTAAGGAAGGCACTCTTCCATTGAGCTAGCACCCTTTAAGAATTGGGAAGAGGAGCAATATTAACACATAGATTTCATCATTTGTAATTCTAATAAAATACAATAATATCCAAATACAATCATGCTTAAAATCCAATTTATTTTTCCAAACACACTAACAAGCACAAAAATATACTGTGATCAGGCAACAAAATACCCTAAACAATTATGCAATCTATTAAAGTGGTTCGAAAAATAACCTAAACTTGAGAAGGACAAAGATAAGGGATGTTTTTAAGAAATAGTTGTAGAAACCAATTTAGGAACTGTGTGTTGCTACATAAATGTTTTTTTTATATACTAGAGGAATTGGAAACGATGTCGGTATCATACTCGCACTAGTACATATGGCTATAAATTTCCATGAAATCTTGCCATGAATAAGTTAAATGGTAATTTTTCATGGATAAATTGATAAATTTTTTGAAAAGAAATTTTTCTGGCCCCTGATCATCGTCGCTAATGCAAGGTAAATGATGGTTTGTCTCTATAGCAACGAATGTTCGTCTCTATTGCGACGAAGACAAACGTTCGTCGCTATAGTGACAAAATGCTAAACACTTGCAAATCAACGATCATCACAGTAACAATCATTGACTTTTTATTTTTGTTTAAAATTGATCATTGTGGATTTTTGTTGAGAGAGAAACAAAGCAATGATATAAAAGTGGCCATTCAGAAAATAAGGTTTCCAACTAGGTTTGCGTCAAACATACAAAATATCTTAACGAGAAAAGGTGATTTTGGTGGTGTTAAAACTCATGACTAGCATACATTCATTAAGGTAATTATTTATTTATATAGTTTCCATTTAGTACATCTTTTATATTAATTGTTGTCTCTTATTTGGAAATTAAATAAATAATGATTTTCTTTTTGTTACAGTATTTTCTACCTCTATCTCTCCCAGCTAGCTTTGACGATGACATAAAACAAGTTATATATGATCTTGGTAAATAAATGAGGTAAGTAATGCATGAAAATGTTTGTTCACTTTGTTGCATAGATTATTGACATATTGTGTTTTATAGATTGAAACTTTGTTATATATGCCTCAATCTTGTTGATCACTCTTATTTTCTTGCATCATTTGTGCGTGGATTTCATCTAAATAAATCCATAAAGAATATATTAGTTTCTATTGGAAGAGAGAAATTCCTCGTCCAATGTGTGAAATGTAGAAGTATTTTCCTCCAAGATTTTTCAATGCACAAGAACACTATCTCATACACCAATTTGAGGAGATTTAATTGTGTGAACCTGTACACACAAGATAAATGTGGATGGTGGAAAGGAATTTGAAGTCATTGAAGGCTTTTGTTAGACAAAGAGAACGTCTTGATGGTTCTATTGTGCAGGGATATATGGTATATCAATTCATGGTGTACATTAGTCAATATGTTCCAAATTTAGAAAAAAATATTAATCTTCCTCGCATTTGGCACGTCAACTCCATCAATAAATTTGAAGGGGAGGTCCTGTTGGGGAAAGGTAGAACAAGGAAAGTTAAAGGTAATTAGATCGTGTAGATTTAATTTATTATAAAAATTAATTTTTTAATTTCATATATATCTTACTCATGTAATTTTTATTATTCCATCAATATTTTAAGGTAAACTTAATTGCCTTTAATTCTTACTAATTTACAATTCTTAATTGTTATTTAGTAGATGATTTTGTACTCGGTGATGATACTGATTGATGAATTTTAGATCATTAATGGTATCATAATCATAATCATAATCATCATCATCATCATCATCATCACCATCTTCATCATCATCATCATCAACATCATAATCAACCTCATCCTCATCCTTAGCCTCATCATCGTCTATGTTATAATCATCATCATCATCATCATTGTTATTAATGATATCATCATCATCATCGTCATCAATGTTATCATATTCATTATCATGATCATCATGTTCATACTCATTAGAATAATAGCAATCATCATCATCATGGTCATCGTCATTAGAGTAATCACAATCATCATCATCTTCATCCTCGTCATCTCCATCCTCATCATCTTAATCATCATCACCATCATCACCATCATCACCATCTTCATCATCATCATCATCATTGACATCATAATCAACATCGTCCTCATCCTCCGCCTCATCATTGACAATGTTATAATCATCATGATCATCATCATCGTCATCAATGTTATCGTCTTCATCATCATGATCATCATGTTCATACTCATTAGAACAATAGAAATCATCATAATCATGTTCATCCTCATTATAATAATCACAACCATCACCATCTTCATCTTTATGATCATCAATGATATTATAATCATCATCATCATCACCACCACCACCATCATCGCCGTCATCACCATCTTCATCATCATCATCAACAACATCATAATCAATCCCATCCTCATCCTCAGCCTCATCATTGTCAATGTTATAATCATCATCATCATCACCGTAATCAATGTTATCATATTTAACATCATGAGTATCATGTTAATACTCATTAGAATAATAGAAATCATCATCATCATGGTCATTGTCATTAGAATAATCACAACCATCATCATATTAATGATCATCATTTTCATCATCACCATCATCACCATATTCATCATCATCATCATTGACATCATAATCAACCTCATCCTCATCCTCAGCCTCATCATTGTCAATGTTATAATCATTATCCTCATCAATGATATCATCATCATCGTCGTCATCAATGATATCATCATCGTCGTCATCATCAATGTTATTATCTTCATCATCATGATCATCATGTTCATACTAATTAGAATAATATCAATCATCATTGTCAATGTTATAATCATCATCATCATCATCAATGTTATCATCTTCATCATCATGATCATCATGTTCATACTCATTAGAATATTATCAATCATCATCACATGTTCTTCCCCATTATAATAATCACAACGATCATCATATTCATCTTTATGATCATCAATGATATCATAATCATCGTCATCATCATCCTCATCACCATCATCATCATCGACATCAAAATCAACCTCATCCTCAGCCTCAACCTTAGCATCATCATCAATGATATCATCATCATCACCGTCATCAATGTTATCATCTTCATCATCATGATCACCATGTTCATACTCATTAGAATAATAGAAATCATCATCATCATGTCCATCCTAGTGCCGACGATTTTCCATGGAAAAAATGTCCACATGTACTAGTATAGATGAGATCCATCACATAATTGATATGGATAGATATCATAGGAACTATCGTCATCGTGTACTATCTTTGTTTATGTGTGCATTAACACATCTAATCCATAATTTGTAACTACCCACTCTAGGATATATTGAATAAGCCTAATTATTTAAAAAAATGGTTTCTATGTTAGAAGACATTTTAAAAATAATAATAAGACAAGAACAATTTCCTGTTCAATTTCCTATTGATCAAGGTTGTAATTAATTGAAGTTTACACATTTTCAAGATTTAAAGATTTGTAAGAAATAAATTTTATTATACAATGAATTCCATCTAACCTTATTACTTACTTATGATTGCCTCAAGTCTTCTTGATAGTGGAATTTATTAAGCATCCTCTGTGTGTCAAACTTTGAAATGGTCACCATATTACACTCATATGACAATTTTTTTTCAAGAAAGGGTCTATTGACAATGACTATGTTCTCTATGATGATGATGATGTCCATAAATACAATGGTCATGATAATCCTGCTGACTATGATGACAATGATAATTTCGCTATCATCATCATCTTTGACGATGATGATGATGTCGATGGCGTTGTTTATGACGATGACGACGACGATGACAATGACAATGGTGTTGTTTATGATGATGGTGATGATCACTGATGATGATGATGAAAATGATTATCATGATGCTGATAATGATAAAGATGGTGGTGATGGTGATGATGATGATGATCATAAGTATTGATGTCATCAGTTTATGCTACCTTTCCTCCATGTTGATGGATAAGTCCCTGACTTTATCCTTTTTCAAAGTGGTGTAGTGGACTTATTGGATTCACAGAAAGGTAATAAATGACATTAAAAAATTAAACATTAAAATAATAAAAACATCAAAGTAATAATAAACATTAAAATATTAATAAACATTAAAAATAGTAAATATAAATAATAAACAAAACAAAACAAAAACATTAAAAAACAAAAAAAATTAAAACTATCCATCTTACCTTCCCCCTGTCATGACAACGAAATTTTACATTTTTCACTTACCTCACCCACGAACTACAACCGAGGTGGAAAAGGAGTTTCAAAGGTTGCAGAGGAGGTTTTCCAGTTACCTCACCCACGAACTAGGCCCGAGGTCTCAAAGGAGTTTCTAAGGTTGCAAAGGAGGTTTTCCAGTTACCTCACCCACGAACTAGGCCTGAGGTCACAGAGGAGGTTTTCCAGTTACCTCACCCATGAACTAGGCCTGAGGTCATAGAGGAGGTTTTCCAGTTAATTACTAGTAAGAATTACAGTTTTGTTTTATTGTGCAATTTTGCAACCAAAATTTCTTACTACATGCTAAATGTGGCATTTTAAAATGACCCTTATTGCTGAAATCATGAATTGAACACTCGAAATTGCATTTTCATCACATTTTTAGGAATTCCTTCTCTGTTGGATTCCGAAGGGTAGGGGTCGATTTGGGTAATGCATATACTTGGTCGATTTGGGTAACATATATACTTGTCCCCTCTTTCACCCATGTTGTCAGTAACTTTGAAATCGACCAAGTGGAATCGAGAATAATGACAGGTGGGACCGTTGCTGCCACTGTTTCCTCGATGGCATCTAGGGCTAACATAGACCTGTTGGATCTCCTGAATCAACAACCAGAAGAACTATCATTGTTATTGCTATCAGTAATACCCCTATATATGGGGCTTGGGGGAATCCCTCTTTCTTTTTTTCCTCAAATTTTTCCTTAAGAAATATTATCTACACTATCTACAGAGGCCACAATCATTCACACAGAACCCTTCTTAGACCCTCTTTAGAACCCTACTTCAGCAATGAAACAATTTTTGTACAATGATTTGGATTTGTTGGAATCAAGATGGCTGGGATATTTTCCAAATCCACCTACCCCTCCACCCTTATCAACCTCAAAATAAGAGGACATTGTTAGCCCAGAGGGTTACATGGCTTCTTTTTTGTGCTCGAAGGATTTTCTAGGGACACCACCTAATTTGGGATCTGACATAAGTGATAAAGAGCCACAATTGAAAATTCAAGCCGACAACAAGGGTTTATCAAACAACCCTAGAAAAAATGGAAAGAACAAGTGCCACTCCTCAACCAGTGGGCCTCTTAATCTCATTTGTGGTGTCAACGTGTCGATAGAGTATGCTTGGGCCTATGGAAGACTCTTCTCTAGTGGGAAAAATTCATGGGAGAAACCCTAGCTCAGAGGATATGGAAATTTGGGTTAGGAATAATTGTTCAAGTGTTCTCAACTATGAACCCAAAATGGATGCTCTTACAAATGGTTGGTTGGGATTTAGATTCAACTACGCAAGTGACGTTAAAAAAATTATTGAAAAATAATGGAGCTATGGAGCTATTCCTATTATGTTAAAAAAATGGACTCCTCCCTTTGATGCGGATAGTGAGAGACTGGACACTATGGTGGTGTGGGTGCATCTTCTAGGAATCCCCTAGGAATTTTGGAACTCGAACTCGCTTCGCGATTTGGGGAGTGCACTCAAATTATTTCTAGAGGTCAATATTTCTTTTCTGAAGACATGAAGGAAAACTGTAGCACAAATACTTATCTCTTCAAACATTCGAACAGATCTCTGAGAACACATTAATATTAATTGTGGTGATTTTGTTAGGAAGAAACTTCTGGACTATGAAGGGAACCCCTTCAGATGTCATCGTTTGCATGCAACAATACATATAGAAAAAAATGTCAGCTGGTGTTTTAAAAATCCCCAACACAAAAAATATGGCTCCCAAGGGAGGCTGTGGCTCCTAGCACTGAAAAGTATCCCTCAAGGGATGCATGAATAAACTCCTCCTCTTTAGGATATTGTTCACCAGGAATCTCTTGAGGAAAATTATTATCAAGTAGTTTTCACAGATCAGGTGGAAGACACTTTTTGACAATAGGATCAGTCAATATTCAAAGGTAATCCTACAAACCCTCCTTTGAATATGAAGTTGAATGATTTACATTTGAATGATTCTCCATTTTTTGTTACATAATATCTTTCGTCACTATTGATCAGTTTCTTAATAAACCCAAACCATCGAGTCAAACTGTTCATGCACAATAACTGTTGAACCACATTTTACTTCTCGTGCTTTGCTTGAAATGCTCATGAACTATATCAATACAGGTCATAGTTTGAAACACCGGAATGAAATATAACCCCTATAGATTATAAATAGATTACAATGCTATGAATTCATGAAATAATTCGACTCAATGTGAACACAAAATAAATACAATAATAGCTTTGTTCACTTGTACCATTCAATTAACTTACAGAGCTTGAACCTGAAATAGAATTTATCTTAACAGAGTACATACCCATACACTGTCGCTTCTACTCAAAGAACAAGTAGTTCTAAGATTTTCCCTATATAAATATACTACCTTTCTTAGGATCTACATGCCTCCAAGTTATCCAAGCTTCTCGAGCTATTCTAAGTTTCTATGAGCTATCTAATGCCGGCATGAATGACCAACAATAACATCTTCAAATCCACTAACATAACCACTATAGGATGATAATGGACCATTCATGCAGTATATGACATTCAAACATAATACTGAGTATTTTAATGAAATCTCAATACTGTAATAGATTCATTTATCTTCCATAAATGGAGAATACACACTCAAAAACAGAAAATACAACCATTTCACAAGTTTTTTGGTTTCTATTGATTCCCAAAGAATATCCAATCCACAATTTCTGCATAATGTATTCTAACCTCTAGCCATCGAATTCACAAGCCTAAATAGATAGGTCATAGCTCTCTTCCTCGAATGAGGGTAACATACAACCAAGAATAGCCTATTTGTGATTATGTCTCAAGCAGTTAAAACAGATAACCAAAATCCAATTTATTTTAACCTACAACTATATTTCAGGAACCACTTCCTGTAGTAAACCAAGAATGATTCGAATGTTTCTTTTTTTCCTTTTCCAGCTATAAAGATAGAAAAATGACTATATATTATCCATACATAAATATTTTTCAATAAAACAAATGGTATTAAGTACTGGAAATTTCTCTACAAATGCAATTGTACACGTCGTGTGATCCAAAAATGCTCAGAAACAACAGATTCAAAAGATGTGTCTGCACCCTTCTTAAGAACCCTGCCATGCAAAAATGACCAAATATTAGTCATAACGAAACCATTTTTAGAGAAATAAAAGGTGTTCCTTTCTAGAAACTTCACTACATATGTAATGGAATAGGTCTCACAACCCATAAATACTCATAAATGGTCTAATCATACCATATGGTTTCTCCCTCCTTGGTTCAATCGGATAAAATTTAATACATTTCCCTCACAGGAAACTTAGGCCATACATACTGAGAAAGCAGAATACATTTCCATCATAGGAATATCAAGCCACATCACCTGAGAAAGAAAAAAAACCTTCCCTCACAACGTTTTTCATTTGCATCTTCACTACCTCGTGCAATGGGAATACCTTCACTACAGTCCCTTAAGATATCACCATCCACTATCGGGATTCATGTGCAAGACCAAAGTAGAGACAAGTAATGGTCCTTGAGGTGCTTCGATGTTTAATATATCAATACTACAATCTTTCATATATCAATCTTCATACCTCATTACAAGGCCTTCAATCTTCTTTACCTAGTGAGTTGTGACTATCTGCACTCACTACGACCTTTCAAATATCGTCCTCACCTAGGCCTTCAATATTCATCCATACAATTCTTCTCATCCATGACAACATGTACCTTTTATCTTGTAGCCAAGATACATCCCAAGAGAGAGATCCCATTCCAATTCATATAGAGAAATATGAATCCACTCCAACTCACTATGGAGGTTACTCAAACCACAAGAGGTTAACTCCAACCTAAAGATGCCAACACAAATTAGTGATATGAGGTTACAAAACATGAGGGGAGTTACACATGTATCATATTCCTCACCGATAATAGAAAAATGAGTCATCGTGAAAGAGGAGTTACACTCTTCGCATGCATTGGCTAAAAATAGCTAGTGAGGGAACCTTTATGCAAGGGAGGAGTTACAAACTCACCAAACCACATCAAGGAGGGCACATTAGTCAAGTAGGCCATATTAAACATAAAAAGGTAGTAATAGTGACTCCATTGACCAAAATAATCAAAAATAGGAACCACGGTGTAATTTTAGGGAGATCAACAATTCCTAGACCCCAACTCCCTCACATGTGGAATCCATGACCTACCAACCACATTAGTTGTCCATGTTGATCTAGTTACTTAATTAAAAATAAATAATAATAATAATAATAATATAATAATAATAATATCCATAGTCTAGGCACCTAGTGACACGTAGAAATACAAATAATAACCACTACATATGTCCAGGGACTTAACACATTGAGGCATTACATTAACTAAACTATAGATGTCCATATTATTAAGTGCAATACATTTCCCTTATAATATTATTTGTCTTGATTTGATGGTTAGAACAAAGACAACCCTTTGAATGTATTAGACTACCATAGATGCAAGTATATCTATCCATCTATCATATTTGACAAGTGAGTTTTAAATTTCCTTGTTCACTACAATCCTTCATTGCAGTCCTTCAATGTTATTTCCAACACCTACCTCGCTTTCTGACTTCGTGATTGCATGCTCCAAAATCTTGATGGTGGCTCTCAAGTTGGTAGTGAATTTCCCCACCACAATGACATTATAGATGTGATTGACAATAATTTAAGACCCACTAGATTCCACCTATAATGGACACAAACTATAATGTGGAGCAACCCATAGAGCATTTGATTCTCATACATAAACACTAAATATCCTAGAGAATTGTACACACCAATTAAGTCCTTGACAAGGATTATCTACAGAGATATGACCATTATTATATGATCAAATCATATTAACTATGGAAGAGAAACAATTTTTTTGGGTGACCCTTCACCACATATTTGTCAGATTCAAATTCAAGACAAGTAAAACTCTCATCCATTTTGAGAGCTTTAGAAGAAAAAGGGGAGTTGGGAGATTTGTTCCATTTGGGTGTATGTTTTTTGGAACTTGAAAAAAAAATATTTAAAACAATTTTTAATTAGTTTATAAGTTGAATTCATATATATTTATATTTTTATTATGGGTTTTCAATTAGTTGTTCAATGGTAAAGTGAACCCCTTATCATTCATTGGCCATGCTCCCATCATCTCATGCATTTCTTTGAGAAAAAATACACACCATTTAACCTATGGGTTTGAGACCAAAATTTTCACCAAAGTGTTATGTGGTTATCCCAACAACTAGGTATGGTTATTTAGGAAAGACTTAACATGTTCTAGTAAAAATATTTTCAATGTTCAATATAAATATATTTACATATTATCATATAGTACTTCCTTCGATACTTAGTATTTTTTCCTTCATTTGCATTTTTTCACTTCCAAAATAATTTATTATCTTCCACTTCTCAAGTTCTCTCATAATTACATCACTTCCACCTAGCCCCCTTATTACGATGTACATTTTGCATTGTTAGGTGCAATCGCTAGTTATATCATCTCCCCAATGATTCACTTGTTTTTATCTTATTTCATTGCATTCATGTAATGCAAGATGCAAGAGATAATTCTATAATTTTTATATTACATTTCTTTATATTACATATTAATACATTCCAAATATTTTTTTTGCATTATATTGAAAATATTTATTAATTTAATGATAAAGTAAAATACATTTATCTAAAATTAATTATATTTATATGATAAAATTAATTTCATTTAATAATTATCAAATTAATTTAATCATCGCTCAATATGTAACTTAAAACTTGGAAAGTTATATTTTAATTTAATATTGGTAAAATAATAAATAATGAAACAAAAGCAAAGAGATTTAGCAAATTGTTTAGCGAATTATAAGGATTAAATTTAACCAAAATCAACCATAATCAATAACTATTTAGAAGTAACTAAATTCATCCATAACCAACCATAAACACTCCAATTAGTTAAGCATAGGTAATAAATATAAACCATAATTAATAAAAGACAACAATATCAAGCATACTTATATAATTAGCATAAGATGAACATGGTTAACAGAACTCATCCAAAGTTGATTACATTCCATATTCAAGAAACAACAACCATATAGAAACACACTCATATAGTTAACTCAGCCTCCAATTCGGTCTCATACCCAAGCTTTGTAATGAATGAGCTTGAGCCTAGGTTTTTTTTACCACAAAAAACGTCAAGAGAGTAAAAGATGTTGAAGATTGTAATCTCAATGGTTAGTTAGTTAGTTACTTGAGTGACCCATAGTTGAGTGATCATACGTTACTGTATTTTCTAATATTTAACATGGTATTAGAGCTGAAGGTTTGATCCTTGTCTTGGTAATCCTTTTCACAAAGTGGAAAGCACGCACACACTAAAGAAGTGCTGAAACTGAAAAACAACATAAACAATATCAGTTGCAATCTTGTCATGATCCATTCCTAGCCTCCCATTCCGATTTGCACTTCACATTCACACATCTCCAACTCCACCTCTACCTCAGTTGCAATATTTTCTCATGGGATGTCGATGCCATCGTGTGACCACATAGTAATAGACTATTGAAACAAAATCCTTGTGCCATCACCTCCCTCTACAGATCCAATTACATACGTTAATAATTTTTTTGTGAATTGAAGATCACAGGTTTGAGGCGATCAAAGTTAAGGATATGTATGGTGGCAGGGAGGGGTAAGGCCTTCCAAAGTATTTTCACCTTTAAACATTGATTTGAAATGGGTGATTGAAGACCTACATCGTGGTGTACTAGATGGTTATGAAAAAGAAAGTTGTGAATGCACTTTTTTTAAAGAAAGTGCGCATCATAGTTTAAACATTGAAGTGCCACTACATTTTTTCCTTTCAGGAAGTGCATTACCAAGGACACTGCCTCTTTTGAAGAGACAATGTGTGGTACCACTACTCTGCTCAAATTGGGAAAGTGCGGTGAACCACCAGGACTTACACCAAATCTTGGTACACCCCCTCCCCCCTGCCGCCCTTTTCCAGTGCATAAGAAGTGGTGTTCATTTTTTGACAAATTAAAAAAAAAAGTGGGAAATATCTTTTATTCATATCAGCATGGCTAGTACCAACACATTGAAGCCAATATCTAGACCCATTCTAAACAGGGCCAACTATGATTTTTGGTCTATCAAAATGAATATGTTTCTCCATGTCAACAAATGTTGGGATATGGTTGAAACCAAATTCAAAGAACCAGATACAAATGCTCTAGATGCAATGAATAATGCCTAGAAGAGTATTGTAGAAGCTCGCCGAGACCAAGATCTCACAGCCACATGGCTGATCCAAAGTTGCATCGAGGAGCCCATTGTCCCATGGATCTCAGGAGCTACCAGCGAATATCAAGGTTGGAATCTGCTTGCATTTGCATGCAAAGGAATATATCAAGTAAAAATGGTAAGATTGAAAACCCTATGAATTCAATTTGAAAGTTTGAAGATGAAAGAGTCAGAAACTATAGATCAGTTTATGACTAGGGTTTCGGGCATTGTGACCCAATTTCAAACCTATGGAAAACCTCTAAAACATAAGATAGTTTTTCAAAATATCCTTAGGTGTCTCACCAAGAGGTTTTCTATGGTAGTGACTACCATAGAAGAGGAAAAATATCTATCTCATTTCACCCTATAAGAGTTCACTGGATCTCTTCTATCTCATGAATATCGACTCAATAAAGAAGAAGAGTCCTTGACCAATGCTTTCATCACCCAAGCTTCCCTCAATAGAGGTTGAGGCAAAGGAGGACAAGGTAGAGGAAGAAGAGGACTAGGGTATCCAGCTACAGAGAACAGAACCAGTCACAATCATGAACACTCAGATCATTTAGAACACTCTCACAACTCTCCAGGCCAGAGGGGGAGATGCAAGAGATGGACCAATAAGTCCAATATTCAGTGTAACTATTGCAAGAAGTATGGATACTATGAACAAGAATGCAGAAGGAATCAAGCTGACCATAATGGTAACCATAACAATAGCAAAGCCAATGTCTCTAAAGAAGAAGAAGGCTCATCAGAAGTGACATTTCTATCTTATCAAGTAACTAAAGAACACTGCAGATCGTATCTATGGATACTAGTTAGTGGTTGCAGTAATCACATGACAGGTAACAAGTCAATTTTCTTTAGTTTGGATTCCTCCGTTGTCACGAATATCAATATAGGAGATGACTTTTTGGTTCCATCCAAAGGAAAATGTATTATCCATGTTCTTACAAAGCAAAATGAAAAGAAATTTATTCATGAGTTGTTCTATGTACCACATTTGAATGTAAATATGATCAGTATATGTCAATTAATTCAGAGCCGGTGTGATATTTAGTTTTATGATAAGTACTTTGTTATTTATGATAAACCCCCCAATAACAAACTTGTAGCCAAAGTTGAAATGACCAAGAATAGAATATTTCCTCTCAGTCTTAGCAGTGTCAACCTTCTAGAGTCTGTAGCCCATACAGTTCACAATCTAGATGAATCTGTGTTATGGTAGTGTATATTCAGTCATCTTCGCTTCAAGAGTCTCAATCCCTTGCACAAACAGTCAATGGTTAAAGGGTTACCGGTTATTCATGAACAATCAAACACCTATGAGGATTGTATCACTAGTAAACATAAAAGGGATAGCTTCCCCACTTCCACATCTCAAGCCAAAGAACATCTTGAAATAGTTCATACATACCTCTGTGGACCCATGCAAACCCAATCCATAAGAGCTAGCTTTTATTTTCTTACCTTTATTGATGATTTCAGCAGGAAATTATGGATTTATTTCCTCAGGAACTGTAACACCCCGGTTTTGATCCTATTTGCATTAAATTATATATGATGTAAATATTGTATTTAATCATGGTGTGGAGCTAAAGGAAAAGGACCCACCATCGATTTAGTGTTTTGCATTTCGGTGATTAAAGTCAATGCTGATGGTATTTCGTGCTAGTCGGGCACATTATAATTTTGGACATCATCTAAATATGAAATTTAATTAAAAATACCCACAACCAGTTATGTCAATGCAACAATAAAGAGTTGGGGGCATGACTTCATAAGGAATGGTGGGGAGGGGTATTCAAACCCTTTAGCCAATGGGGAAAATCCAAATGTCAAAGGGAAAACCCATCAAGTTGTCAACGACCCATTTTGTCTTTTGGGCCCGATCATTTATTTCTTCCAGAAATTGGTTGAGTTAGTTAATTAATGAGGATGGGAAGAGTATGCGAGTCAAATTCGAATTTGAGAAGCCATCAGTTTTTGAAAATCATGTTTTGACTTCTTGGGCAAGTAAAAACTCAAAAATGGCTTCTCATTCCATTATGCATTCATGTCCTCCTCTTCCTCACGTTTTTGGGAGCTCCTATGCATTTCCCATTCACGTTTTGGTTGTTTCTTGATTTCTCCCCATGTCTAGGAAGTCGATTTGTCAATGCTTAGTGGATGGGATCTTTCGTTGATGTTTTTGCTGTTGTTTCTTCATTTTTCCCCATGGATGGGAATTCGATTTGGTAATGCTTAGTCGATGGGCTCTTTCCTTGACATTTTTGATGTTGTTTTCTCATTACCCGGTTGGGAAAAACTATTTTTTTGGTTGCACAACGAATGGTGAAGAGACCCACGATTTTAGGGTGCTTGTTGAAGATGCACTACTAGTTCAGATTAAGGGGGTGTGTTGAAGATTGTAATCTCAATAGTTAGTTAGTTAGTTAGTTGAGTGACCCATAATATATTTTGACCTATGGTATTCACCCATAGTATTGTTATGATGTAGTCCTATATATGACGTTGATCAATAATGAGAGGGCAATCAAACTGCCCATTGTTTTTCTGTCTTGAATATGCTTCGCTTGTTTTTCTTTAACAAAAGAGATAAATTGTAATTTGAAACACTGTAGATATTCCTGCTAAATATCTTTTAGGTTACCCTCCAACCCCAGTTTTACTGCTTCAATCCATCTAAAAGTACCATTTACTTCTAAATAATGTTAAATAATTTATACTTAACCAAAAAATATATTTAATACAAAATGCTTAATATTTAAAAGATTAAAAGTAAAACTAGAAAATAAGTTAGTAAGCCCAAACTCAACATTCCTTAAAAATGATTATTCAAAGAACAATCTGTCTTACCTCATACCTTGCAACACGTAGTTGAAATGAATCCAATGCAAGGAATGAGAAGAACCTGTTGCCTTTCCTTTTTTTCACATGGAAATATGCCAACACCTGCTATTCGGAAAAATCAGGGTATAGTTAGATTACATAATCCACTCAATCATTACATAGGAGCTCAACAAGAGCATTAAGTCACTTTACATGAATTGATCTTGGATGGAGAGGTTAACAATCATTCCTCCCGTTGCCTTTCCTTATCACCCATAGAAATAGATGCTTTCAATATACTTTTAATAATAATACACACATAGCTAAGAAGTCTTATCATACAACTTTGGCCTAAGAAAAACACTTCCAATTTTGAAAAAAATTGTGTTATAAACTCTTAACTAGTAAAGATAAAAAGACTCCATTTTAGAAAAATCTGTATGTGCAAACTTAGTGACAAAACTTCCATTTGAGATAAAGTTACAAACTTTCCATTTTAGAGATAGTTGCGTGTCACAAACTCACTCGAATGTTCCATAAAGATGAACACACGCCATATTTATGCACACAAACGTTATGGAGAAAGTTATCGATAAAAGAGTTGCCGTATAATTAAAGTATTAAAAAGTTTATTGCGCTTGTAGGTGACGTCTTGATACGCACAAAGGCATTACATTTTTTTAAGTTGGCAACAATGAATAACCTTAAATATATTTACACCACTTCGTTGTATGAGTATACAAAAGTAGGAAGCCCCCAACTTGGTTAGGAAGAAACAATATTGTACCAACAGTCATTTTGGATTCGTATAGTAATAGGTTGCATAGGAACTTTAGCATTTCTTTAAAAATTGCGGCACAATATACCACTTCGTTGTATATGTATACAAAAGTGGGAAGCCTAAGCCTTTTCGCTGGGTGGCATGAAGAGTCTTTATGGTTGGAGGAAAAAAAAAGTGGGAAGCCCACAACTTGGCTCCAAAAAAATAAGTGTACCAACAGTCAATTCGGATTCGTACAATAATAGGTTGCATAGATACTTTAGCATTTTTTTAAAAATTGCTTCACAACGTGTGTATATATTTCTATTTCACTGTGTAGAGAAAAATAATATTTTAAATCATTGTTAAATATTTATTTAACTAAATATTATTAAATGCCCGTGGGGGGCAGAGCAAGTGGTAAATGGAATTGTTTGTAAATGGAAGGGTTCCGTGTTCAAATCCCCCCAAATTTACCCGTGTGCCATGGTTCGGGCGTTGTGGTTGCACCTAGGTTTATAGTGGTAGTGGGATTGGATCCCTGGACCCCGTGTCACGCGAGTACCAGCCCGTCCCCAGTTGTTGATTCCCCTAGTCAAAAACAAAAAACTAAATATTATTAAAATATGGAGAAATCCTATTTTAAATCATTATTAAATATTTGTTTATATATATATATATAAGAATTGTATTACAAAATTAGTTATTCAGAAGACATCAAAATTTTAAAATAAAGATGGTTTTTTTATAACCAATATGATGTAACATTGGAAATTAACATATAAAAAAAACAATACAAATAAAGTTATCATTAATACTATTTTTAATATATAACTTTATATCCAAAATTAATTATAAAAAATTAGTATTAAATTTTATTTCAAAAATTTAATTAATGTAAATTGCATGTGTAAAATGTTATTTGGATATTTAATCTTAAAATGTACACTAGAAACAACTATATTCATTTTATTTAATGTGTCTAAATACGTTGATAGGCATAAATTTAACCACATATTATAAGGAAAAACATTAATATTAATATTATGTGCCTAAATTTATGCTTATCGACATATTTAGACACATTAAATAAAATTAATATGGTTGTTGCTAGTAACGAGTGAGCACTTAGACATATATGCAAAACATTAAGAAATTAATAGTATTTAATTAATTAGAATATTAATATTAATTATTAATACTTAAATTTTTTATTAAAAACATTAAGAAATTCATATTATTTAATTAATTATAAAATTAATAATAATTATTAATACTTAAAATTTTTATTAATTAAAAAAAATATAATCATTGAATTAATTAATATAATAGCATCAAAAGTAGAATTAAAGTAGAACTAATATAATAATATGTTATATTTAATAACATTATGGTATAATAATATAAAATAGAATTATTTATTTCAAAATATTTCTATTGAATTATAACATTATAATATAGTTTAATAAAGTCTTATATTTATGTCATAAAGGTATTTTGTTATATTTATGAATAATAAAATAATTATTATTATAATTATTATATTATAAAAAGTATTCTTCTTAGTGGCATATATCTTTATGATGTTCATGTTTATTAAATATTTTTATTTAATTAAAAGCATTGAAAAATACAATTAATGTAAATAAAATGTGTTAATTGGATACTCAATGAAGGTTGCAATATAATGTAATCTTTTATACATGTCACAAGATGACATAATTCTTAATGAATGGAAAATGCAATGTTATTATTGTGTGGAATCTTTGGTTGTCAGAGTATACTCGACATTTTAATGAACCATAGTGTACTTTGGTAAACGATGCTTGTCTTTATTTTGGTGAAAGGAACCCATGGTTGAATTTTTCAAGTAAGGTTTGACATTTGTTAACCTCTAGTTAATTAAAATATTATCATTTAAGTAACAATAATATAATAAAATTATTTAATTGAAAATACTAATATTTAATTATATTGAAGACGTTGAACGTAACAATGCGACACAACCAACATTCTTTCTATAGAGTATGTTTTATGTAGAAAAACATTAATTTTTGTGACATAAAACCCTTGCAAATTGTGGAAATGCGACATAGCCTTTGTTTAATTTTATAATGTGCAAAGACATCTAAGAATGCAATCATTCAAATAGTATGTAAGAGGATCATGAAGGGTTATGAGGCACATCGTAACATGTCTAATGCATTTCCTACATGAATGGACGACAATGTGACATAAGAACGGACGAATGCCAGATTGTTACAATCATCAAGAGATGTTTCGATTGCTACAATCATGAAGAAACGCTTTGATTTCTACTATGGGACTATCTTGAGGACAAAAGACTTCAAGGAACATTGCAAATATGAATTGATAGAATTAGAGATAACCATGGAGGAATACCACAATCGAACATTATGATATATTTCATAATTTCTTGATGTACCAATCTAACATGTGTTCCTTGTGATTAGAATGAAGATGAGTGAAACATCAAACTGAAATATGACATAACAATTAACTAATGTAACAAGTTTCCATAAGTAATATATGATTATAAGATGAATGTTGCATTTAAACATGGAACTCAATGAACATTCCAATGTGACAACACCCTTGCAAACACTGAGCATGAAGACTAAAAGACGGATTTTAGATTATGGCATAAACATGGAGCAATGTCACAATCAAAAATAAAAATTGATGAATGTTAGAATGTGACAAAAGATCAAAATGTGACATAACCATTTTTGGACGGCGAATGACACATTATTCATGTGTTACATCACGGGGGCTTCACTTGTTGGCCAATATCCTATCACGTTAGTTCATATTGTGGGTTTTAAAATTATCAAAAATTGAACCAATATATTGCAGGTATTGGGGGGTGAGGGGTTTAAGGTAGGGGTGGGTAGGGTGGTTTATAAGGATTGAGGTATAAAAAGGGGTGGGGAGGAGGTTTTAAGTATTGGGAGGGGGTTTCAACAAAAAGAGTTTGGGTCAATATCTCTCGAAATTAAGGGTATTCTTTAATATCCCATGATTGCACGTGCCATGTGAGAGGTTCACTAAGTGAAGTCCCCGTGTGTTACATATATGGCTATGCTGGCATATATCAGCCACTGTAGTGAATGATGGTTGACTTCAATGAATCATATTTGACTTTATTTTGATCATATATGTTGATGAATGTTCCAATGGAATATAACTATTAAAGAATATAACCATAATACAAGATAACCATTGTGAAATGTCACTATTCAACATACAAGTTAATGAACACCGTAATCCAAGATAATATTAATACAACATTTAAGTAGGTGCAAGCCATATTCATATAAGCCAATATGAAATTTTAATATGGCGTAGAAAGGTTTTATGACATTCTAATAGTGCAAAAGTTGTTTATTTGCTATGTAATTAATACCAAATTGAGTTTCATCTGTACAATGTTAATGAAATGTTTTATTATATTGTAATATGGATTTGTTATTTAATGAATTTTATTAATTTTTTTTAACAATACATATAATCATTAGTGATGGTATTTCATTAAATTTATGTAATCAATGCAATAATACAAAATTAGTTAATTAAAAATTGTATTGTTTAAGGGTTATGTTGGTTGATGATGTTCATGAATGGTTATGTTGGATTGTGCCATTTATCCATGATTATGTTAATTTTCATTAATGTGTTTGGTTGAATTATTTGGAGACACATTAAGAAATGAAAGTAATATAATAAGTACTGTAATTTATTGTAATTTATAATTCCACTAAGATTTTTGTGAGGAATGTTCTTTCGAGTTGTTATAATATTGTAACAGTGCCACAGTTCTTACGGATGTTATATGTGATCATGAGAACCACACCAGTGTGACATAAATTCCCACATTTATATTTGGAAATTTTTTAATGGTTTTGTTATATTTGACACATTCCTTGCTCTGTGGTCATGTTGCATTATTGGCTTGTTGCTTCATGAAAATTTGTTTCATTATGAGATTCATTAAATTGATTTTGTAGTTTTTGGGTTTAGGTATAATTGGAATCATTTTTTTTCCATTTTGGCATATGTCAAGTGTTCTCTTGGGTTATTATGTTCATCTACGGGTAGGTTTATGTTCAATTATGGCATTTGTCCATGGGTACATTGTATTATGGTTACTTTCGTTCATGAATTTTGTTGGATTGTAAAATATCATAATAGTTGGGTTTACTTATGCATGCATTTCTTTTTGTTGTATTTCGACATCCATCAAGTGTTATCTTATGTAACAACAATCATCAAGGTCCATATTTCATTATGAAAGTTTTGCATGGTTATGTTGCATTATGGTTATGTTGATTAATTGATTTGGTTGGATTATGAGATTAATGATGGAATGGTGTTCTTGCATTTTGAAATGCATCAATGATTATGTTGCATTACCACATTTATGACACATTTACGAATTCTCATATTGGATCGCTACTTTCATCAATGGTCATGTTGCATTATGGTTATGCATATAATTTGAATTTTGTTGAATTATGACATTCATTCATTCATATATGGAATGTTCATCAAAGGTTTTAACATTGTAATATGGTTTTTAATAATTATATTTTGAAACTATTTGTACAATGATCCCATATGGGATTTAATTACATATATGTAATAGATATAGTAATTAAACTTTAGCTAAATTACTAATAGTATTGTTTACTTGTTAATGTAATTAATATAATATTGATATTAATTTATAACACAATAGAGATTCATATGTACAATTGTTGCTCAAACATTTTATTAGATTGTAATAGTTGAATTAAATGGAATGTAACTAATATGATATTTAATTTTATTATATTATTATCACAACTTTGTAGAATATTCTGCTTTTAATTCCAACAATTACATAATTTTATTTATATTGTTGTTTGATTACATCCATTAATTGCAACGATTACATACATTATTTACATTGTCATTTGAGTACATCTAGTAATGTATTGACCATTTAATATGGAGTACAAAAAATTCTTTCCTCTCACTCCGAGCATTAAAAATTTGAATATATTACTAAGAATTGCATATATGAAAATAATGCAATGAAAATATAGATTGTTGTAAGTTGAAATATGTGTTTTTAATTGCAAGAATTACATACATTATTTAAATTGTTGTTTGAGCACATCCAGTAACAATTTAATATCTAGTTCTAAAAAACAATTTGTTCAATACTTCAAGTTAGTGTACAAATTTAAATTAATTCACATGATTTTAATATAAGCTATGTTATTTTCATTTGATTAAGGAACAAATTTTAGTTGTGGTGTAACTATGGAATATGTGCAATTTTTGTATTGATTGTAAGTTGAAATTGAATGCTTTGTTTTTTAATTTGTTAGTAATGCATTGTTTTTGTCATTGTATTGATCATTCCTGGTATAATTGGATTTTTTTTTAAAATAAAACATATATAAAATTACATAGTAAACAACACATTCCAAAGCAGCATAGAAACAAATGTTTACATTTTAACCACAATAAAGTAAATGGAATTCGTTAATAATTGTTCAATACAAGATATATATCGATTTATCTCCTTTTGACTATAGCACACCATAACCGTATATATTAATAATTAGGATATACCATGCAATAAATTATGATATTATACACTAAATAATGAATTTTTTAAAAATCAAACCCCATGAAAATATTGAATTGATGAAAAAAATTCAAAACATAGGTATTTGAATAATTCTCTATGTGTATTGAATTCCATTCTAGAAACTTTCACATGCTTTAGGAATTTTTTATTTAATACCAAAACTTATCAAAAAATTTTACATGATCCAAAAAACAATACATAGTTGTTCTTACAATGACTAATACTTATTCAATTACATACCATGACCTTGCAAGGACTAAAACCATGTCATAGAAAATGGGATAAGATCATTGAATGATTTCATGCTTGGAGTGAGGGGAAATAAATTCTTGTACATTATAATGTTACTGCATTGATTGTTTGCTAGCATAGGTATATGAATATTTCCAAACTATGATCTTTTTCATCAACTTAGTAAATGAGTAATCTTGAAAGTTTCCAAATCATAGTATATGAATGGAAATTCACCATTATTTCACATCAGTAGAACTTCCCACTGCTCGGAATGGTAGATATATTCCTGAAAAATGTATATTTATATTTCTTGTCATATATTGTAAAATAGTCCATTTTAACCCTCTACCATCCTCGAAATGACTCTCTATTTGTTCAAGTCGATGTTGACCATGCTTGAAATCACGAATTTAATCTATGCACCAAATACTTGTAAAACCATCATTCACAAGACATATCAATTGGTTGCAGTGTATGGTGAGACACAGATAATTTTCTACGTCTGGTGTAAATGGAATGCACACTCCATATATTCAATTCAATGTTCAATGAGTACATTCTATACACATATAAGGAACCTTCTTCAGAATTTATTCTCACATGCAGCCAACATATTTTACCTTTATAAAAAACAACATCCTTAGGACCAATAGGTTCACCATCAGCACCAATGTTTTCTCTCCAAACTGTTTTGATATTGCTATGGATATAAAATTTAGAATCGTCTTCATAGTGCTTATGAAATACAAGTATCCATCCATGTTTCTGTCCACCAGTATTTCCTCTGAGAGAAAAAAAAAAGCATGGACCCCTATATCAACAATGATTATATGTGAGAATCGCTTTATGAATGGATTTACAATGTTGAATTTATTCCCTACCTCCTTTTGAATTTCAGGATTGGAAAGGTTTCCGCTTCCTGGATGCAGAACATTTATTTGAAATCGACGGCTCAACCTCGGTTCATCTATAAGGTGTTTGATGCGCACCATTAGACGATAGTTGATTTTTTTTAACTTCCATTTATATTTGGATTTTAGAGAAAGATTTAAAAAAAAAAATTGTATGGTATCATGTAACAAAGCATCATCACAAGTAAATAATACAATCAATAATAATGGATTAAATGTAGCATTGCAAACATAACTATAACATAAGAATAATAACTATGTTTTAAAAAATAAGAAAATGTAAAATGCATAAGAGATCCAATTGTTACATGCATGTTCATAGTTTCATATATTAAGACCATTGTCATGTCCTTTGTTAATGTATCATTCAATAATATTTATGTAGAACACTTTGTCATTCTAGTCTCATTTAGACCATAAAAGTAATTATTGAAATAAATTCTTTTATATGTGAAGATAAATACTTGATAAACATATAGATATGATTTTTACAAAAAATAATCACAACAACTAGTGAAAGAAAGAGACATATTAGCAATTTCAATATAATAGAAAGTATTTTATTTTTACAAAAAATAATCACAATAAATGATGAAAGAAATAGACATATTATCAATTTCAATATAATAGAAAGCATTTCATTTAGACATGTAATACTGATAGAAGTATAGATTATGTAAGAATCAAATTTATTTATTTAATTGCAACAACAATAAAAAATGTTTGCAAGGTAAGGGCATGACAAGATCTTTTGTACTACTAATATATAATGTTTTCAACCTATGAAAATGCTAACAGTGTTTGAGATGAATCAATAATGATCTATTTATACAATAAGACATCAAGTGACATAGTTACTTCATAGTTCTGATGGTTATGTTGAAATGGATTGCAACCTTTGTTCTTCATTGTTCCTGATTGTAGCATATGCACTTTTGTCCATCTTTGCATACCTTTCAAATGTAAAAGTTGGTGATATCCATAAACCATCAATATATTACACTCTTGAAATTATTGTAAAAGTTAAAAATTTCCTCTCAGCATTACAGATATCAAATGTTTCCCTTTGTAAAGTCAAAACTTGATATTTGTGTATAGTGAGATTCCATGCCATATACAATGGGACCTGCTTGCGATTTACTCTACAAAAATGTGTTATAGGTACAATATTTCGATATATTATGTCCCATGGTAAACCGATGTAATAATCAAAAGAGACTGTAAGATACATTGGTAGTTGTGGTGGTCTAGATCCTTCAGAGAAGAAAATGTTTTGAACTATCCCAAGTGTTCCATTTACTAACCCTGCTTCCACCCATAAGTTACATGTCAACTTGACTCATTCACCACGACATATAAGGACTTCCTTTTGAAGTTTCTCATCATCAAACATCATTGAAATCTTTACTCTTGGTAATTTTAACAATGCATCGTGCTATAGGAATTCTAAGTGATTTTAGCATGCATATATTATGTACATTTATCAAGGCATTTGTTGGAAACTAATGAATTTTTGAATTGAAATAATAAATTTCAATAGACTCCATAGATGCATCGGTTCGTGACATTAATAGATTCCAATCATCCTCTATTGGTTTTTCATTTCTGATGTTTGTTAACAACCTTTTAAAATTGAGCTACTTTGAATTTGTCCCCTATTAAACAAATATTGTATCCAATGTAACAACGCTTGTGAAATATTTCCACAAAACCCTGCTGGCTATGTTTCCTACGTACAATGGTTTATCTTTGACAGGAGGCAACTATCCAAGGTCTTCTATAAGAATAATTGATTTTCCACCAAATGGAACTAGCTTCTTTTCTGGAAATGATTCACATAGACATGAATCAATTTGTATGAACAACCTTGGTCCTATGAAACTCATTTCATCAATTAAAATGTGTGTCAAATCCCACATTTCTTCTTGGAATACAGAAAGTGCTTGACCATGTAAAGATTTGAAGTATCTAATAGGAATTATAAGGGCTGATTGAATCATTTTAGCTTGTATATCGAGGGAAGCTACTCCATTAGGTGCTAGCAAACGCATAGGGTTTTTTCCATTTCTTGAATGCACTGAAATTTCTGGCGAGATACAATGTATAAGGTAAGAATTTCCAGTTCCTAAAGTTCCTTGAATGATCATCTTGAGTAGGTCTGCATTCGATCCTTCATTGAAATGTTTAATAATAGCTCCAAAACAAAGATGTTGCTTATCAAAAAATGAGGATGGAGTAGATGATCTAGAATGGGAGACATCCCACATGGATACAATTGAATGTGCATTTTTAATGAAATATGATGGGCCTTCTAAATTTTTATTTGAACCTATAGTACTATTCCACATGTGGATTAATTCGAAGTCTCTACGACCAAGAGTTTTAATGTTAGACACTTGAACAATATTAGGAGGAATGAGATGAGATAAAATATCCCACTCATCCATATCATTGTCATTATTGATTTCCTCTTGCTGTGTATCATCATCTTCTTCAATGTTATCTGATGCTAAAGGTATCTTGTTAACATGCCAATCTCGGTATTTAAAGTTCCTCCAATTGTGAATAATAATTTATGTGTTGATACCAATATCATTTTGAATGTTTTTGAATGGTTTATAGAGAAGCAATTCACTGAGGAAAAATGATTCAATATTAACTAAATTATCCTTAGGAACTTGATAGAACCGTGGCCATACTCGAACTATAGTAGGCTTAACTCTTGAATTCCACAGTTCTTTATTACGACGTGCACTGAAAGACCATGATCATGCAGTGTCAATCAAAGAATAAGTGTTCAAGGAATACATGTCTATTTTGATATAGTTCTACAAACGTAGAGCCTGCTTGAAATTCCTTGTAATCCGAGTTGGAAGAAACTCTTTTGAATATTTTTCTACCAACAATAATTGAAGAAAAGGTACAGCTATAAATAGCAAGGGGAATCTTGAGAAACATATGGCACGTTTCCAGTTCTCCTCTATCTCGTTCCATAATTGTTTCAACAAGAAATTTTTTATATGCACATATAGAGGGAATTTCAGAGTCAACAACATTGGAAATTCTTGTCAACATGTCTTGATAGCTTTATGATCTTCTTTAATCTTTTGAAGCATACTTTTCAATGTATTTTAAAACTGCATGACATGAAATAATTGGTTGAAAATCAACATTGGAATGCTACATTGAAAGAAGAGGAATATTATGAAGATTTAACATGTCGTCATTACGTGCAGGTTTGTAAGTTTTTTGTCCTTTGTCATTGACAAATAATTTCGATTGGTGTTGAAGTTTCGATGGTGCATTGTATCGACACATGTAAGATGAACCTTTTTTTCGTAAACATTAATGAACACTGCATCTTGTGTGTCGTTTCACTCGATTTGATAATTTCTCATAATCATTAAGGGGATTCGTATTGAATATTTTAGTGCTCTCCAATAAGCAAGGATCTTCATGTAGATGTCGATGAATTGAAATATTTTTGTGGTGAGCATCACGAGGATTCCATGTTGTTACATAATTGTCAAAGTATAGTCTTGCTGCATCAACTATTCTTGCATCGTTTCAATCCAATTGTTCCACGTCTACTGCACCTTCTAACCAAATGAAGCCATGGATACATGTTGATCCCCTATGTTTTGATTCATACCTATGAAACTCATCATGTAATAATCATGTTAGCTAGAAACAAAATTTCAAGTAATAAAATGAAACTTAATGTTTAAATATAAAATAAGGAAATGATGTACCTGTACCAATATTATTTATCATGAAGATATTTCACAATTATTTCTTCACAAAAAATACTGAAACGTTCATGCATATACTTTGCAACAATATGTGGATAGTTTATGACATTATCAGTTCTCCATTTATTTATGTTTTGTGGAGATACAAGTGCATAATTTGGCATAACTTTATGTAGGTCTGGACACTTAGTATCAGCTGCACTTAGAGTAAAAAAAGGTGGGCAACCAATCTGCGATATCATGTTTGTAAGTTCACTGCGACATGTGTTCCAATATGACTTTGTTTCTTGAATACGTGAACCAAAAAACATTAATCGTTAAGCTAATTTGGTGTCTAGTAATTCAATTATCTATTTACATAAATCTTCAATTATGGTAGGTATGCCATCTTCAATGTTCTTTTTCATGAATACAACACCTGTTCCTTGGCTTCGATGCCTCATAATCATGTTTAGTAAAAGGTATCGAAACCTTAAATGTTTTCCAAACCTTTGATCACAATATTTGAGTAGGTTCAATCCATATTCATGTAAGCAGACAGTCTTAAAATGTGGTTGCAACCAATGAGCAATGCCCGTGGGAAACCATGTTGGAAATGCCATGTCAAACAAACCTTCAGTGTTGTATTCTATTATTGGAGACAAACCAATCTGAGGCCATTTCATTTCTAAATATGACAATGAATATTATTTGTTGACAAATTTTTCTATCTCTTTTATTTCTCTTTCTGTATTTGGCATTCTAGCTATAAAAGACGAAGGATGAGCTTCGAGTTCATGAATTCCATATTTGTCAATGTCAGAATCATCCACTTTTGAAGAAAGTATGTTAGAGTTGATAAAAAGAATCTAGCAGACATCAGTTGGCTGGTCTGGGAGACATAGAACGGATTCTATATCAATTTCAACATCTCAGTAATATTTATCCATTCGGATTTTGTAATGCAATGCAAATTCATTACTCACGACCTACTAACAATGCAATCATAGTGTTTTGATGAAGGACCTTTTCTTCTGACAATTAATATGTCTAGGCCATCTACTCAATGAGGAAGGTTCTTAACAATTGAAATGATATCTTGTGGGAAGCTAATTGTATGAACACTATATTTATATTGACCTCGACGTGCATGTGTGCCCTTAGTATTGGATTCACTCATGCTATTAGCATTTCTTCAACCTATGTCAAAATTTATAAAACAGGGGGTTGTTTCCCAGGATTCATGTTGTTATCTTAAGAGAAATGATGGGCATCATGCTCTTGCCTAAATATCACACAAATAGGTCCTTCATCCCATATGAATACAATGATTCCAGGGTATGATTCAAGACAAACAGAACACATTTGCACAATTGAAAATTTATCAATTTCGACATGAAATTCTTGATGGAAAGGGGACATATGTTGGAAAATCTCACTCATATTTATTGAGATATGTATATTGAAACCATGATCTCAAGCATAGACGTTATCATCCAATGCATATTGAGACGGGACTGGGCAACATGAACTCTCTCCTCTATTGATGTGACGATGTATTTTCCTAAAATGTCTTTGTCGAGTACGTATTCTTACAACGTGACCCATATGGTTGTCATCATGAAAATGATATTGAAGGTTGTTTGGCATCATATCGTTGAGATTATTTTGGGTATGATTGTTCCGACCTCGACTAGCCTTAGTGTTAGTATCCTGAAAATTGGAAATATTGTTGTTAATTTTTATGTTAAATCTTATTGTACGATCAAAATATACATATTGTTTATGAATAGGTTGACTATGACCTTTGTTGTATCAAGAAAAATAATCCTTTCTATATATTCTCTTGGGCTACTGATCCTAACTCGATTTTTATATATTAATTCTTCATTCATTGGTGTTGAGTTATTTTTCGGGTTGAAGTACATGTTCCTGAGTTGTCTTCTCTGAACATAATTATGGCTGACATTTTGTATAGACTGATTATCACTAGAAGACGACATGGCATTGACTGGCCCACTATTGTTGATACAATTAGGGATAACAACACTGGCCAGTTTTTGTCCCTTTATGTTACTATCCTGAAAATATAATACAGGTGCACATATAATAATTGCAATGAAGATTAAATAATATTGTATATAATATTAAAATATTTTGATTAAATTCGAATGCATGGTTTATGTTGTGCATATGTGAAATGATACCTTGGTTGTTCCAAGATAAACATATATTAGTGAACTTAAAATTTGTAGGCCAATTGTGAGTTGATTTTGAAACCTTTGTTCTTCATTTACTAACAATGCATTGTTTGCATGATTGTATGAGGAATTACTAGTAGACTTCGAATTTGTGTCCTTTGTTGTGCCAAGAGAAATTGTTCTTGTTCCACTACTTCATGTGTGGAAATTGAACCTAGGTGTTAGAACAATTACACTCACAACAATTTCCAATTACACATGCAAATTACTCACAAAGGAGACTGAATAATGGAGCATAACACTAATCTGTATTGAATAAGTGTACAATAGCCAACCCTGTGAAGTCATAGGCTGCCACAATAAATAATTACATGAGGGATTCGAATGCATGAAGATTCCATTCGAATCTAGTCAAAAGAAGGCTTACTAAATCTAAGCAAATCCCCCATAGGTGCATAAAGCAGTTTCCAAAACTGTCTAGGAGCTCACGAATTGGCAAAATCAATTAGCCAAGCTAATAGTGGATGGAAGGAAAACTCATACATTATTTTCATAGGAGAAAAGAGTGGAGGATGTGGAGGACAAAAAACAAGTTAACTTCACCTAGTCAAACTTTCCCAATTGCCTTAAAACACTGAAAAAGCAGGCAATAAAGCAGAAAAAGAAGACATGCGCTAGGGAGGCCAGGAATACAGTAGATTTGATTCCAAGAGGTTTCCCAAGCACTCCAGAACTCAAAATTAGCAAGTTTGACCACTATGTATGTGTAGATGACAACTTGCATAAGGTGGAATATGGAAACTAGGCAAATAAGACAAAAATGGATTAATTAATGTCTAAGGTAGCTAACTATGGGTTGATTATTCTAACAACCCCCCTTAAGCCTGACTTATGAGTAATATATCAGAAAATTATAGGGCCTAGAAACAAGGCTTAGTCACCCTTTACATACTGCATGTCCATTTAACCAAGGAAAGAGGCAAAAACCCAGTGGGAAAATCCTCCCTTAAACATGGACTGTAAAACAAAATTTGGAAATTTTGTCATCACTCATGCTTCACAGCATGATCAGAAATCCCCAACAATGATTTGAGATTGCTGAATGTCTTCTCACAAAAAACTTTGGTGAATATATCAGCTACTTGTTCTGAAGATGAGCAGAAGAGTAGGTGAATGGTGTCATCATGCACAAGCTGTCTGATGTAGTGCATATGGATCTCAATGTGTTTGGTTCTCTGCTTCTGAACTGGATCATTGCAGATTTGAATGGTACTCTGATTATCACAGTAGATAGTAGTTGAGTATTTTGATTCGAAGCCACACTCTCCAAGTAACCCCTGCAACCATAAACATTGAGTTGATGCATTTACAACTCCTCTGTACTCTGCTTCTGTAGATGAGAGTGCAATGGCACTCTGTTTCTTGCTTGACCAGTTGATTGGCCCTTCTGCAATCATGAACACATATCCTGATGTTGAATTTCGATTTGTGTTTTCACCTACCCAATCACTGTCAGTAAACCCAATCAAATCAAGATCAGATTTAGCTTTATAGAAGATCCCATGTGTCCTTGTTCCCTGAACAAAGTTAAGATCCTTTTGGTTGATTTCCAATGGATCTCATGAGGCTGATCCATGTATCTAGGAGCCACACTTACTGCATAAGAAAAATCAGGTCTAGTATGTGTAAGATACAACAAACATCCAATCAATTGCCTATACAGTGTATTGTTTACCATAGGTGAAGAATCAGCTTCTTCAAGCTTCACTCCTGAAAGGAAAGGAGTCTTGCTTGGCTTGCAATCCTTCATTTTGAATTTGTTCAGAAAATACAAGGCATAATTCGACTGGTGCACCTTGATTCCAGCTTTGGTTTGAGCAATCTCAATCCCCAAGAATTGGCTCGATAGCCCCAAATCTGTCATGGAGAAGGCATGGTTCATTGCATCCTTCAAGGAAGCAATTTCAACCTTTGAGCTTCCTGTAATGAGAAGGTCATCAACATATAAAAAAATGATCATTAATGAAACATTAATCAGCTTCAAATAGACATTTGGATCTGATTTGTATCGAACAAAATTCAGTGATAGCAGAAAGCTATCAATCTTGGCATACCAAGCCCCGGGGGATTGCTTAAGCCCATACAATGACTTCTTTAGCCTACACACAAGATATGGGTTAGTAGCAAATACTTGAGGCTTCTGCATGTATATCTCTTCAGTGAGATATCCATTCAGGAAATCACACTTCACATCCATGTGATGTACTTCCCATTGCTTTGAAGCTACAATGGCTAAGGCTAGCCTGATGGAGTCCATCTTTGCCACTGGTGCAAACGTCTCATTGTAGTCTATGCCATTAACCTATGAGTAGCCCTTGGCTACCAATATTGCCTTGTACTTCAGAGGTGAGCCATCAGCAGCAAATTTGGTCTTGTACACCCACTTACACTGAACTAGCTTCCTCCCTGGGGGAAGATCAACTAGCTCCCAAGTGTTGCTCTTCTGGAGTGAGCTGA